>JACXGK010001599.1:0-66829 GCA_016801125.1 Novumbra hubbsi | reverse complement strand
GATTTACCCGGGTCGGACCTGTACACCTATGAGGTGTCATCCTCCAATCAGCAGCGCCTCAGGACTCTCCTCCAGAAACTGACCCAGCGAGGTACTGTATGTCTGTCAGTGTCTGTCTGTCCATTTGTCTTTATTTCCGTGGGTGTGTCCGTCTCACTATCGGCCAGTAGAGAAGCCATTTCATCAGAAGGGGGCTTAGCAAAACCACTTGTTTAGTAGCTGTAGTGGACCTTTGTTATTTATTCCACTTCTGTTTTTACCTCCCGTTACGCCCTAACGGACAAATAAAGGAACCAACCAGTCTACACAGGGGGCAGCCGTGTTGTCTTCACATGGCTTTTGTTTCCCCGTCCCCGTCCCGGCTCCTGCTGGGCCTGGGATCTCAAATGTAAAACGGGTTCCTTCTCTTCTGTCCCCGTCAAAGCAGGCCCGCCAGTTTCTCTGCCTCGAGACTAGAACGCCGACAGGAATCTAATTGGCTCGTGTGATTGTGGGACATTTAGTGCTAATTTTGTGGATGGGTGAGTACGCGGCATGCAGCGTAATTGTGTTAGAAGGCCTACCCTGCTCCACTAACGTTAGCGCAGAAGCTAATGCGCTTGTTTAACAGGGTAGGTACAGAGAGCAGGACTCACTACAATCTTAAGGATGCCCTCAAACAACAGGATGGAGGACACAGTCGGAAACATGTCATTAGAAGCCAATTATGATTCATTTTGATTGCCCTGATTATCTCACAAAATAAATGACTCGCCTTTGCCAGATCTCATTGTTCAAAACCTTTGTGACTTATGTCTTTTAATCTTTCTCCCACTGTCTTACTTCCTGACCACTTGTCTCTTTTTCACGCTGTCTCTGTCTTTTTCTCCCTCCATCTCTATCTCACTTGGTCTCGTTTTCTCTCTGTAGCTCTTCTCACTTTCTGGCTGCCTCTGTCTGGCCTTTGGTCTCTCAGGCTACTTTAAATGTTCTTTTGTTGTGTGTCCTGGATGGCAGATGAAAGCGAACAATGAATTGATGCCTGCAGTCAGGAACAGTCTGTGTCATTAACACATGCAAAATAACGTAAAATATAGTCATTGTCTTCCGTTACCTTCTAGCTATCTAACTATGAGAAACGTCTGCAACTTCCGGCTGTCGCAGCCAGAGGGCAGCAGATACCTACGGCACAAATTGTTGCCACAAAACACAAACATCTCCCGGGTAATTGCCTTTGCAGGCTACTCAAAGCGTAATATTTTATAAATGAGCGTTCAAAACACTTAAAAAAAATAAACAAGCGGGCCTTCTTACAAAATCACAAATGCCGTAATGGATATTCGGCATAGTAATGGATCTCACCATTCCCTCTAATTACTTCTCTCAAATAAACAAATGAGAGGGAGAATGAGAGGGGAACAGATCCGCGGCGTTATTTGATTCGTTTCGGACTGACCTCGCGTTCAGACAGCCGACGTGACGGCACCTCCCCATCGCGGACAGATCCTTTCCACCCCGCTCAGTTGTGCACACATCACGCCTCCCTGGGAGCATATTGGAAGACTAAGCAGTGTCATCTTCACGCGTATCAGTACACCGTCTCCGCTTTTGTGTCTCTCCGGCTCGGCATGGTCCCTCACAGGAGTCTCACTTTTAGGTGTTCGGCTCCCTGTTAAGGAGCAGACGGGGTGATTGAGTACTCCAACCTAAATGCAGGAGAAGAACAGAGGACAAGGGGGACCATCAATGCCATTGATTTGCCATTCTCTTTATCTAGCATCAGAGTCGCTGTAGAAGAAATCCTGCAATTTGGGCTGTGCGCACAACGCCCAATGTCATTAGATCAATAGACATTGACCCCCGCGCAGAAAGCCCTTCTCTTGTCTTCATGTTCTCCTCCTCGCCCCGGCCATCCATCCCCACCAGTAGGGAGGGTGTTCCTGCTAATAGGTTTTCCTCCTGCCGCCTCGGAGTGCCAGACACTTTCATCCCGCTGCAAATGACTTTCCTAGTAATCTGCCACGGCGTGTGTTGTGTGCAAAAGCCACGTTGATTCGTGCCGTGCGAACACAAGTGTCCGACCCTTCCTGTGGCAAGGCTTTTGCGCGGCTTGTGTCCCGTTTGTTTCAGCCGGATAATTGGACGCTTCTGATAACGTGCGTGAGCCCGGACGCGGCTGCTAGGCTCACCGGATCCGGGTTCTCCCTCTACTGGAAAAGGTTGGCAAGCGATTGGTTATTATGAAATTGACTTCGAGTAACAATGAGAGAAGTGCGAGGTGAGTTAGAAATCGGAAACCAGGTTTCAAACCAGAAAGGTCACACAGCCGTTCTGTGGGCGCGGCGTGGGCTTTGGGGGCGGCCTCCTGGTGGGATTTGGAAGGAAAGGGAGCTGGCGGTCACATGCGGCTCCTGCACCCTCCACCTCGTTCATGCAGCCTGGCCTGGTGCCACATTGTTTGCCTCAAACTTTGGGCCTCCTCCTCGAGCAGCTCCCTGCGAGCCCTTCCATATCTCCCCTGACAAAGTCCCGAAAGGAGGCGGGGGGTGTAGGGTCGGGGCCGGCCCTGATCGGTGACGCAAGAAGATTGCGGCTTTTTAAGTTATGGGGGCGTTGGGTGGGACACTGATTTGTGGGGTTTGGGCCGCGTTCGCGCAGTATATATAAATTTGATTTAGCTGTGGTTATTGTGAAACAAGGGCTGGTGGTAGAAACAGAGAGATGACGCTGGGATTGAACCCCGGTCTCTGAGAGGAAGACATCTATTCTCGTTCAGAGCCTGGGAGCATCACTGACACACCGCCGCCACGGGGGAGAAGGACTTTCTGCTCAGCAGCAGGTTGACCCTCCTGAGGTACCTTGATCCGTGCGCAACAGACTGAATCCAAGTGAAGGGAGATAATGCCTCCTGACATTTACATCAGTGCTTTGGCTGCGATTGTCTGGCCGGTCAGCAAACAGGCAGCGGATCATTTCGGCGCCACCGGTCGTCCTCCGCGCCACAGGTTCTGTGTGCGTCTGCGGTGTCTGCCGGAAACCCGCCTTCGAGCTGAGCCGCGCTACTTTCGGATTTACGAAATGCAACGTTTGATACGCCCGAACGCTCCCACTGTCAAAACTGTTTCAAATGCTCAGTTTGCCTATCATGCCACACGGGTGCTTTCACACAGTGCCCTGCTTCTAAATGTTCATTCCTAGAACCACAGGGGAACCAGTAGACAACGTTATGGGAACATGTTGTGTTAGATGGGTATTGGTTGTTCCATTGGGCAAGCACAATCAAACCCAAGGAAGCTCATGGTCCCTGCTGGTTTTGGCATTAAAGATCTCAGATCTGTTCCATATGTAGGCCTTTGTACTTCCTGTAAGATGGGCATGTCGTGTATATCGTCTGAGTGTTATTGTTGAATAACTCATAAGGCGTCATGTGTGGGTGGTGCTGTGTTCAATCTACTGTCGATTTGAAAACATTGTGTGGGCTTCAGTAAATTGGAATATCAACTGCTACATCAGTGCTCTCAAAAGTGGAATTAAACCTCTGGATGATGATCACTTATTGGATGTTCTCTTATTGGCGACATGAGACATTTGTGGGGATGTCAGTATTCTCATTGTAACAAAAGTAAAGGATAGGAAAATGGAACCGTGGGGTGAATGTCTAGTTTATAAACGACTTCTTATTTGAATAAGACGCCATAAAAGATGATTGAAGTTAATACACTTTGATTTATTCTATTAAATAATTAAAAACAATTTGATTGACACTTATTATCTCCAACGAAGTAGCTTGTAACATGTTGAGTTACAAATTGAACATAAATTGTGGGGCAAAACAAAACAAAGTGAATCTGCATTTCATAAACAACATAAAAGGGACAGGATCTGATATAATGCTTTCTAATAGTGCTCTATCTCTCTCCCTCTCTTTGGCTGGCCCCCCTAGGGGGAAAAACATGTGGCCCTAGTCAACACTGTGCTAATGGCTAACCAGCTACTGTAAACCTTGAAGCACTTGAAGCGTCCTGTTCGGTGCATAAAGACAGGTCCAGGGGTTTTACTTGTAGCTCTTCAGCACTTCAACACCTGGTAGCAAGCTTACTGAACCGTTTACAGTCAATTGCTGGTCTGTCCCCCCACTACGAGACTGGTGGATAAAGGTGTCACCGTCGATCCAACATATGCCCTTCGCCTTCTGCTTCCCTGCGATAGTCGGACATTCTCTCTCCACTGAGAAAACAAGGAGCAATTAAGAGGTGCGTTCTAAATCATTTTAGGCCCTGACTGGGGAAAAGTGGGGACAAGTGTTATTTTGGGCCGCAACCAAACTGTAAATGCGATGAAGTGTCGCTCGTGGGGGGCTGGGGGTTGATGGGGGGGGGGAGACAGCGGCCCGGCATATGCTCCAGAACCGTGACCCCATAAACCCCGCGTTCTATTTAACGGCGTCGCGGGACGCATTAGGGGTGGCTTGATGTTGCTACCAATCTTTATCTAATGGCCGCGAACAGCGTTTCGCCACGCTGGCGTTATGGACGAGTGGCCGGGCTAATGAAGCCATATGCAGACACTTCGGGGGGAGACATTCGTCCGTCATTCACGAGTTCCGTCCCTGCGCTTGTTTCTCGAGAGCAGCTCGCAGAGGCCCCCCCCGTTTGTACGGGAGGTTTGTGTGGAATGTCACAGATTCGGCGGATAACGGCGACAGCCCTCAACATAGAGACTCGTCATTAAAATATTCCATCGGGGCCGTGGAGATAATGGTAAGTGGTCATTCCACGAACGGCCATGCTGGCTCACAGCACACGGCTACGGTGTTATTTCACACTCCGTGGATTTCCTGTGTGCTTTTCCGTGGTGGAATGCGCCCGTCCTGGTTGGCTGTGTTTGGGAAGGAGGCCATGTGGTTTGGGGTCTCTCCTTGCCCGGTTAGCCCCATCTGTGCCCCTGCCCGGGAGCCTTGCATTCTGAGTATGTGTTGGCAATTAGCGGGGATGTTGGCGTGGCGTTTGGCCGCTGTGTGACATTCTCACAGGGCTTGTTGACTCGCTGGTAGGATGCCACGCATCGCTCCTCCCCCCTGCTCCCTTCTTGTGACCCCTTTCTATCCAGACTTTGCTACATGACGTCATTAAATGCGTAGACTTCGAATGAATAGACCAAGAGTCTTTTCTTTCTGTGCATCTCCATGCACTTTCAATGCAACTTTTGAAGAACTGGGCCCCGGATTTCAAGATGGGCGAGTTTGTGTTTTCGTACTGAATCTTGTGCTTGGGGATAGTTTGCACTTAAGCCAGATAATGTGTGAATGTAAAAATAGGGCTCGGATTCCAAACAGTCTGCATGCACCAAAAAGGCATTTGACCAGGGCTACAAGACATCTATATTGTAATAACCAAACCTGACCTTAAATATGTCCTCAATGGTTAAATGCGACCGGGTGTGTCAAAGTTGGGATGGATGCACCTACCTAATCATTGTGTCAACCAATCACGAGTCGCCTCATGAGTGCGATTCGTGACAGAAAAACAGTTTCTTTACCATTTACTTAACAACGAAATATAGCATAACGTGGCTCCCCGTGGCCCCATCTCTCCAGGGTTGACCTGGCAGGACGACGCAGCCCAGAATGCCATCTCCAGAGAGCTGTCCAAGCTACGCAAGGTTTCCACACGAAGGCCCGATTCCCCATTCGCATCCAATACGCACCACGGCGGAGACGGGAAGCCACAGCCTGGAGAGGCCGTGCTTAGCGGGAGAGTCCATAAGTACCTTCAAAAGCTAGGTTTCCGCCCTCAGACTCCACAAGAGAGGCTCCTTACTAAGGTAAGGTCAGAGTAGGGAAGCCTTTTTATCGTAGGGCAAACGACTTGTTTGGAAGCTATAGTGGACCTTTGAAAGAGTCCATAGTACATGTTAAGGCTAAATGTTGTTTCTATGGTGCTACTAGTTAAGTCCTAATGGACAAAAGTATGAATCTAACCCGCTATGCAGTGGGTTAGCTATGTTGACACTGCACTACTTGTGTTTCCTGTTTTTCCTCTAAACAATTTTGCACTTCATTTTAAAAGAGCGTCCTGTCACTGCCTCACTGTGTGTGTGTATACAGTGGGGAGAACATGTATTTGATACACTGCCGATTTCGCAGGATTTCCTACTTACAAAGCATGTAGAGGTCTGTAATTTTTATCATAGGTACACTTCAACTGTGAGAGACGGAATAAAAAAAGAATCCAGAAAATCACATTGTATGATTGAGTAATTAATTCGCATTTTATTGCATACTTAAATATCATACAATGTGATTTTCTGGATTTTTGTTTTAGATTCCGTCTCTCACAGTTGATGTGTACCTATGATAAAAATTACAGACCTCTACATGCTTTGTAAGTAGGAAAACCTGCGAAATCGGCAGTGTATCAAATACTTGTTCTCCCCACTGTATATACATCACTATATTTAGCACTCTTTATTACCGGCGTGAATAACTTTGCATTCAACCCAAGCCCCGACACACCCACTTCTTCCTGTTTAGTGTTACCGGAGGGATAATGGCATATAGAGTTCAGGACCCTCATTCACGACGAGGCGGGGTCTTTTGTTGTGCCGTGGGACAGAGGTTGACAAACACAGTTAGCATGAATGGCGGCGGCCCTTCCCGCTGGGTTAACGCCACTAAGGTCTCTCAGCTCTCCCAAGCTTTATGGTGACCGAACACAAAGGATGAAGATAGCATTCACGCTAATGATCAGAGCCCCGGGGTCTTAGGCCCTGTTGATGTTATCTGTGCATCTTCCTGTGATAATGTGAAGGCTTTACGTTTAGCGCTTCATTATAGTGATCTGGGTTGGATCATGAGACTGCTGTGCGTTTGCCGGGAATGGTGGTTGAGTGACACTATCTGGTTTATAATTTCCACATGCAATTTTCAAGGACAGTTGTCTTTGATCTAAACCATCTCATATCCTGGCCTGCAAGCCAAGACGGCCCCCTTTTTATATTTGGAAGCTGTCAACACTGATGAACCCACTGTCCTCTCTATCAATCGCTGTGTTAGAATTACAATTCTCGAACCATAACCACTGTCCATCCCATAACCGCTGTCCATCCCATAACCGCTGTCCATCCCATAACCGCTGTCCATCCCGTAACCGCTGTCCATCCCGTTACCACTGTCCATCCCAAAACCACTGTCCATCCCGTAACCACTGTCCATCCCGTAACCACTGTCCATTCCGTAACCCTGTCCATCCCATAACCACTGTCCATCCCATAACCACTGTCCATCCCATAACCACTGTCCATCCCATAACCACTGTCCATCCGTGACAGGAATTGTTGGTATTAAAAAAGCAGCAGATAATTTCCACCTGCAGTTCCGGTATGAACAATAACATGAGTATTCACTAAACAACCATGCAAGCATCTGACATAAAACCCCAAAAAATGAATGTTGGATCCAACTTGCTTGTAGATTATAACCTTCGAATAGTAGTATTAAAAAGTGGTATTGAAGTAAACTTTGGCCAACATTTTTACAATTGACAGACAAAGCAATAAGGTATTAAAGGAGGTTTCCTGGAAACAACTCAAGCTGTATCGTAGTAATCCGCTCTGAGTAGTGTCTATGTTAGCATTCGATTTACCTGTAAAACAAAGTATTTGTCAGAGAACCCTTCCCACACATCAGCTATAAAGCTGAGATGGTGGTATATTTTGCCATGACACCCGAGTTAACACCTATACTGTTACAGTATGTAACCTTGGAGTCACAACACCCATTTAACACCCACTTAATACACCATCCAGAGACGGCGACCTACGCTGAGCGAGCCCCCCCACCCTCCACGGCATCGCTCTTAAAGAGCATTGATCTTAAGACTAGATGGAAGAGATTCCACTACAGGCCGACAAACATCGAATCCAGTAGGTCCTTTCAGTGTCTGGCCAAGGCTGACAATGCTTCTCATCACCCGCAAACTAGCAGTGGGATACAATGCAGTTTGCTTCTTAGTACAGTGTATTCAGTGTGACTTTGTCCAGGTGACCAGGTCTGTGCATTTAAATCCAAGGCCATTTGGATTGAAGATGAGTTGCCCTTTCTTCCTATAAAGAGTTGTTATCTAGGCTGCTGTAAGCCATCAGAAGTCTCTCACATCGCTCTCGGAGAGGTCCGTTCCGGATGCTCAGTGCCAATTGAACAAACACCCCAGCTACCTTTGACAATACGTAGACAACCATTGAAGTACGCAATCTGAAGAAAAAGCCTTTAACATATCAACACTAGACTGTGTGTTAAATCTAAACTAGGGTGATGAAGAAAATGAAAATGCTGAATAGAGATTGTCCGGAGGTCATGGCTACCTCTCCTCCAAAATGGTTTAAACCATGTGGTTCATTCTGCGCTTCAGCTCCACTCAGATACTTGTATTAACAGAATGTATTTACTTTAAAGAGTGTACTACATATTAAATAAGCCCCAAAATCTTCTAAAATAATTATCTGGTTTTCCTAATATTCCTGTGTAACCTGAGACTGTTTGGGAAAGTTCCAGGCGTTTTGCAACCCTAGCATTTAACGTTATTGCGTTACAGAATCAAGACTTCCAGACGAAGAATGGAAAGTCAAAATTTTACGGTCTGCAGTCTGCAGGACTGCCCAAAGAGGATACGGTCTTCACCCACGGGGCTGTAGGGAGCTGGAGACCTCCAGTGGAGACCGCATGGTCCAGCCAGGAGCCAGAGAGTGCCAAGGGGGGCACCAAGAGCCTGGCAGCCCAGCTGGAGCACTACCTGGCTGGGGCCACTCACACCCAAACCCGCCCAGCACCAGGGGCTGTGGTGGGATCATTGGTGGGGCCCAAGGGGAAGCTCCACTACGTCAGCTACGTCAGCCCTGTGCACCCTGTTGGTCAGGAAAAGGCCCAGACCCGGCTTGATGAGAGCGGTTCAAAACCTCCACGGCCCAACCTAGACAGACTTCTCTTCAAGGCTGCGTCCAATCATCCGGTGCCCAAGAAGCCCCTCGGTATGGTAGATGGTAAGGTCCAACAATCATCATTGCGAGTTTGCGCAATTCTGTCTTTGTGATTAAATAAAAAACGAATCAGGTTTATTGTGAAAGGATCCACACCTTTATACATATATATTTACAGAGGTTGTTATTTTCACCTCGAGGGTTTGGGACTCTAATTCTTTTGTCTCTCTTCCTCATGTCTCCCCCTCAGAGTGGTTCATTGAGAATGTGGTCAACCAACTTGGGAGGCAGAGAGTAAACGTTAATGGTCTGATGGGTAAAGACCTGGACCAGCTGGCGGGGATCATCTCTGAGGCCCTGCAGGTGGTAGATGGGGAGGGGCCTAGGGCCAAAGCCAAGCCCAGCCTCAGGGGACTCATCCGGGAGAGGCAGATGAAGAGAACTCCCATATCTTCCAATTACCAGGATGAAGAAATCCAAGACATGTTGGTGCAAGAAGCAACAGTTCAAACCCAAGTTAATGGTGTGAACCCATGAATTCATGAGTACTGCTCTGGAAAAAGAGCCCACTGCATCTTTTTCCTTCCTTTCTTTCCTTTCTTTTTTTTTACATGAATGTATAACGGAATAAATGCATGTATGTCCCATGGGAAGATTTGCTTGGCAACATCCTTTACATGCACTTACACATATTACTAGATTCCTTGTCTTCATTTGAGCCCTTTTCACACAAACAAAAACAATCTGCCCTGAAAGTTAGCATTTTCCGGCTGTACAGTTAAATTCCTGCATTTGTCTGACAACAACATACTGTCTGTATATGAATATATAGTCTGACAACAGACAGTATGTGATGTAGTATGTCTACAGAAGGCTTTTGACAGATAGATGTAAAGGTACCCTTGTATTCATCTCCCTGGTAAAATTAAAGCCTGTGTGGAATTTTGATTAGCGTAGCCAGTCCAGCCAGGCAACCCGAGTAGTTATTAGCCAGCGACGCATCAGCTGATGTCGGATCGCTCCAATCACAATATCATATTTTATACCTGTTTTTTTAATCACCAGGTTACTCACACAATCAGATGTGCTGATGGTTGTAATTGCATGTGGGTGCAAATCCACCCACCGCCCCTGCCTCCACCTGATTGGTTCTGTGTTTCCTTTGTGGATTGCTCTTAATAATATTATGCTAATCTTATTGTTGTAGTAGCGTGTAAATGATCATGTGATGACAGTGAGTTAGGCCAGAGGAGCCAAGTCATTATATGTGCATTTCTGTGCATAACTTAATGTGCAACGTTTTCTGTATGAATTCTTATCGCCTTTAATTTAGCATGAATAGATGTTGTCTGTCTGTCATACGTGAATCTTATCAATGTTTCCCCTCAAACGTTCTGTTTGTTAACAGGTCAACCAACGAAGGATGCAGACTCTGAGCAAGATGACAAGGTAAGCCTCTTCCACATAATTCAATCCAATAAAAACAGTGGTTTCAACTTGGCAACTAATATGTTGAAGCAACTGTTCATTTAAATTATAGTGTTAGTCCTATTGTTGCTCGAAAAGTTTAAAGAGGGGTTATTTCAAAGTCCTGAAAGCAGATATTAAATATGAAACAGACAAGAGAAAAAATGTTTTACACTTGCAAAGCTCTTAGACAAGCCTTTTGTGAACAATTGCAGATTGACATTTTCATACGAATCTCTTTGAAACTACAGTGAATAGATTAATATTACTTTAGTGGAGAGTGGTAATTTACCTTTAAATGTCTTTCATTAGAGTTCTGGTTTTATTATAGTCCTTTCATCATGATTGGCAATTTCAGTGGAGTTTGCAGAAACATCAAGTTACGGCATGAAAAAATGGAATGAAAGAATTGACATTGAACTTTCAGTGATTGATTTCTATAAACTCTCATAGTTAATGGAAACAACTTTTTTATTCACATTAGTTTTTCAGTTATTTAAAAAAGTAAACCTACTGGAAAATGTATTTTTTTACCTCATATTTTGACACATTGATATTTGATCTAAATTCCAACCACATGCATTGACAAAGGTAACCTAACAAAACACAGAAGAATACGTTAAAACCATTTATGCAATTGAACAGAAATGTGATTTCCTTATTTAAAAAAAATAGTACACACCGACATTTACAATCACAAAAATTTGTAAAATTAGTGTAAACAAATTCCAAATTTGTTCTTAACCTTATGGGTGTGTAGTTTCTACCCCAAAAGATCGTTCTGTCACCCTAAGAAGAAATATGTTTGATGCCTATGAGTCTGGAGTGGTTATGAAGCCATTTCCAAGTGGAACTACATCATTCCACTGTCCGCCAGATCATCTATAAATGGAAAAAAATCCAGACCAATGGCCATCTAATTCAGGTACTCTTGTCAAATTCAGCCAAATAGCTGAATGAAAGCTGCTAATAGAAGTCTCCATGCTTGCCAGACAACACCTAGGTAAGGACCAACACTACTGAAACAATGTGATCTGGACAGACAAGTTAAGAGAGACAGCTACATTTGGTTATTTCAGCCAACAGAGGAAAAAACTGCTAATAAAGCCAAGGGTTTACTTACTTTACTTTATTTTCCGCACTATATAATTGCATTTCTGTTGAAATTTTAGGAATAAATGGAGTGGTGTTATCTTTCATTGTCATTTTTTGAAATGTTAATAGGTTACATTTACCTCTTAATCATATCCTGCCCCGTTTCCCTGTTTTATTCTTCCCCATCACTGTAAATCTTGAACAAAATCTTTAAATGTCATGGTAATATTTCACCAGGGCCGAATTTGCATGCTGCTATACACCAATAGAATCACTAGAACAGAAATGACCATTCAAGTCGATTGGTATGTGACTGGTGCACCAGCAGGTATTCTATGTCTACGGTGGCCATGTTTTCCCGCAGGACCCAGTCTTCATCAATAAGCTGCTGGAGTACCTCAACATGGACCCGTTCAGGGATTCCCCAGATGGCAAGATGGATATTGCTGGTTCTGCTGGCAACCAGAGAACAGTGGGTTCAGAAGATGTGAGGAGCAGGACCACCCAGGCCCAGATGCCTGGACTACATCCATGGGAGGAGGGGAATATTCCCGTGGCAACAGCTGGTGGAGCTCCAGGGCACGCCGCCGACGACCAACCCATTGATATCCGGGGTTCTGACTTCCTAGTGGACGCTGAGCTGGAGAGGTGGATCCATGGTACCGAAGCTCCTCCTCCAGAGGCTGAGTCAGACCCCCTGGAAGATGAAACACAGAAGAATCACCCAGCAGAACCACAGAAGAAAGACATGCAACTCCAGGAGGAGGAGTTGGTGCACATGGGGGTCAAAGCTTACTCTAAGTCACCGCGTGGGGGAGACCACCCCAGAGACTTTGGCTACATCATTACCGACACAGAGTGAGTATGGTCAAGAAGGTTCTGCTAGTATCCAGATATATCTCCGTACATCTAAATCTACAGTGCCCTCCACTAATATAGTAAATATAAGCAAAATGGGCTGTGAACAACATGATGATGCTACTAATCTTGTTGGTCTTTCATTCATAATATTCCCAAAATACACACACATTTCCATAGTCATCCGTAACTAAAAGGTTGTTGATCTGTCCAATTATAAATGTATAAAAAAAATGCTTGAAAATTCCCATTTCCACAATCTGGGCAATAATTAAGAAGTTTCAAGCGACTGTAGATGTTAACAATCGGCCTTGAAGAGGACTTGCGTCTATATTAACTCCATGGGTCTTGGTTGGGTCTTGGAGTAAGAAAGTTTCATAAATATGAAAAAGACTCCAGGGCAGGAAGCTTAAACTGGGCCACGGTTGGATCTTCCAGCAGAAGAATTATTTAAAGTGCAAATCAAAGTGGCTGAAGCTAAAAGTCCCCAAGTGGACCTTGGAGTTGGAAGAATCTGGATATTCTGTATGGAGGAATGATCTGAGATACCTTGCCATCTGTTCTCCAATCTCATTACACATTATATGAGAAGACTCAGAGCTGTCATCTTGGCAAAGGGAGGTTGCACGGGGTGTTAAATGAAGGGGTGCCGATGATTGTGGCACACATATATATATATATATATATGAGGAAAATATTTGTTTTATGAATACATTTTTTTGTTCAATTCTTGTGCTTTAATATGGGTTATATTTTAATGTTAATATTTTGAATGAAAGATCAAGAGAACATGCAATAAAGATGTTTTTTACCAAGGGTTCCAATATTAGTGGAGGGCACTGTATCTACATATTTTATGTCTATATCTTATATATTTCTATATATACTATCACACGTCATGATAACCAGTTATTGTATCTACATATTTTATGTCTATATCTCATATATTTCTATATATACTATCACACGTCATGATAACCAGTTATTGTATCTACATATCTTATGTCTATATCTTATATATTACTATATATACTATCACAAGTCATGATAACCAGTTACTGTATCTACATACTTTATGTCTATATCTTATATATTTCTATATATAATATCAAACTTTATGATAACCAGTTATTGTATCTACATATTTTATGTCTATATGTTATATATTACTATATATACTATCACACGTCATGATAACCAGTTACTGTATCTCCCACACTGTGTTTTCCGATTTTTCTAAATTCATCATATATTATTTTCCGATTTTGTAAACATTGTAAACAGTTCAGTCTAATCTAGTCAAAATGTTTATGCTCCTATTTAAGAACCACAAATTGTTCAAAAACAGAGATACCGTAACCCCTCAGTGGATAATCCATTCGATAGCCAACTGTCATGTCCTGGCTGGGAGCCCCTAGCCTACTTTATGCTTTGGGGCTCGCAGTCAGGGCATGCCACGTAGAGAGGCCTCTAGCCCTCTCTATGCCGCTGTGGGCTCCCCAGTCAGAGCAGCTGTGTTCAGTTGACTCTGATTGGGGAGCCTACTTAGGTTAGGCTACAGCCACACAATAGGTGTGGTTGATTGTTTGTGTTTCACAACGCTCACGGTTTGTCGCTGTTTAACTCCCATTTCAGTGAATACGCTACATGTTTCTTTGAACTTCGTTTTATGTTGGTTAGGACCTTTCATTTACGTGTACAGTCCGTGTAGTTTTTTTTTTGTTATAGGATTAAATCACCATCTACTTTCCACAATGTCTGCGTATGCTTCCGCACCTCACTACAACCGTGACACCAACTGTAGCTTGAAATCGTTGCCGGTGCACTTGAGCAGAATGGCCTTGAGGATAAGTCACTAGGTGTGGGCATTAGTGCAATGTATTACTGTCTTAATGATGGTGCCGACCTGGGCGACCGACTCAGTCAGGCTCCCACTCCACTCGATGTAGCCTCACAGCGCCGGATACGTTCCTATCAACTGTGTTTCACCCGCGGCGCTTTCTCCAATCCCTTCATGGCGTTATCAGGCCGAGTGCCAGAGCGCTGTCCTTCACCGGTTCAGAAGCACAACACTCGCTGTCTTGGTGGCGGTTGCTTCCGGACATCCATGTTTGACGTTCCACGTCTTAGAAACCCCGCCACTCCGCCAGTCATGGCCACACATCCACACACAAACACACACATCCACAAACACACATCCACAAACATACACACATCCACAAACACACACACATCCACAAACCCACACACATCCGCGAACACACACACATCCACAAACACACACACATCCACAAACAACACACAAGCGCACGCGCTCAGGGGAGTTGAGTAGAACAGGTCACATTCCAGACGGACTTTCCATTCTTTGTCTTCTTCTCCCTCTTCCTCCTCTTTCCCCTCATCTTCCTCCCACCCTGGAGCCGCCGTAGGTTGCTGCAGACCCGGTGATTACACAGTTGTTATCCCCACCTCCTTCCCCACCCGCAGTGGGGCCATGCTAACCTGCTTATCTCCCAGCTCCTGACACACGGGGGGGGGGTGGAAGAGGGAGAGAGACCCAAGGGGGAGAGTGGGAGCATCAACAACCAAGTCACTCCCGTAGCTCTCCAGTTGTTTAAATTACCGCAGAGGGAGCCGAACGTGTCTTGAATCACTCGCTCAAATCTTACATTTTCAAAAAAGTGAGAGCCTGAATTTCTTGAGGGTAGAGTAAATGAGACTCCTCTTGTTACAGATGAAACACGATAATAGAGGATGTAACATTGATGTAGAAATGCGCCAGGCAGCATTTACAATTGTCTGGATTGTTATTGGTTCGTAAAAGGGTATTTTGAGGCAGAAACTGGCCTAGTCTTCCAGGGGCCTTTCATACTTTGAAGCTAGAACCCATGGTTTTTATATTTAAATCAGGACCAGAAATATAATCGTGTTTGTTGAAAATGTGAATGCTAACAATCAGTTTGTATCTTCATAGCGTTGTTACAACTACACGTTGAATCATTGATGGTTCCTTGAGTCCATGCTGTCTGTAAACTTGAGAGCAGGTATTTTTCCCCAGACTCAATCGCTTAGTATTTGCCAAAACACAAACGTGGTAGCTGGGTTTATTATTGTTGGATTAAAGACTCCAGACTTAAATGCATAACATGTATTTGAGGTAGTTTGTGTTTATATGTTGTGCTGCCTACATTTGTAATCTTTCAGCCCGACAACCTTGATCCAGCCCTATCATTTCCCATGTACATTGACTTACAGTACTCATCCAGGGCAACCTACAGGAGCAGTTAGGGTGAAGTGCATTGAACCATTTTTGACCTTGATGGCTGGAGGATTTGAACCAACAGCCTGGTTACATGTCCAATGCTCTAATCCCTAGGGTAACTGTCCAATAGCAGACTGCCTCTGACTACATCCCAAATGTCTTCCTATTCCCTGTATCGTGTTTCTCTTTTAACAGGGCCCTCATGGTACCAACAGGGCTCTGATCAAACGTAGTGTGCTATGTAGGGTGACATTTGGGATACACTGTGTTTCCTTGGTGGATTTTGTCTCAAGCGTGTGAGCAGCCACTGAACTATCCCCTGATGGGCTTCATCAGAGTACCATACTCGTTTCCACATCCCATCCTATTTTTACCTTATGAATCATTTGTGTGTGTGTCTATGTGAGAGAGCGTGAGGGAAGCACGCCCATATGATACAGCCATTACACCTCACGCCAGTTCCATTTGCAACTTCATGTTTGTCTCCTTGCTGGAAAATGCAGGTGATTTACCAAGCCTGAAGAGGCACCTGATCCCAATTTCCTATCGGTGTGTGTGTGTGAACGCATGTGTGTCAGGGTAATGATTGTTATATTATGTACATGTCGATGAGATGTGGAAACCCAGCCATGCTAACAGGGCCGGTCGTTGCCTATTCATTGGACGTTTTTTTTCTTGTCTTGATACCCTGCTTTCTCTGTCTACCCGCCCAGCTTCCTGACCTCAGACCAGGGCTTGGACTTGATGAAACGTCTGGGTCGGAGGGTCCACCTCCAAGCTATCGACTTCCTCCACCTCTCGTATGTATTACTGGGCGAACGCGCTAACACACACACACACTTGATGCTTTTGTTTTGTTGTTTACTGCTGCGTATTGAAGGGTACCGGCACACACCCGCCAATACTGTACAGCGCCTTCTAGGACTCGGGTCACATCCCACGCGGTGACATGGGTCAATTGGTTATGGCCGGTGGTGACCAGCTCCTTCCCAGATTAGGGGGATGCTGGGGCTTTTTTCAAATTCCAGTCAGCCCATCCACTTGGCGCTCAGACCCGGCCCTCAGACCCGGCCCTCAGACCCCGCCCTCAGACCCGGCCCTCAGACCCGGCCCTCAGACCCGGCCCTCAGACCCCGCCCTCAGACCCCGCCCTCAGACCCCGCCCTCAGACCCGGCCCTCAGACCCCGCCCTCAGACCCCGCCCTCAGACCCCGCCCTCAGACCCGGCCCTCAGGATGATGTATACAGGCTGTAAGGAAACGATGCAGCCCACCTAAGTGACGTCAACGCCTGCAATACAGGTGTAGTGCTTTCTTGGACCCGCAAGCTTTTTTATTTGGGCGAAGTGGAGTATGTTACCGTGTCATCTCAACTAAGGCCCTATGGCCCTGTTTAAAAGTAGTGTGCCATGTAGGGAATAGGATTCTATTGGGTGTGTAACATGGCAACGTGTCTTCAATTGGATTCGCACTCCTGTTTATATTGTTGATGCGTCTAAAAACACTTAAAAAAAACGAAAAAACAACAACAGTGGATCATCGCAACCGACATGCAGAGCGGCAACTTAAGAAGGCTAAAGCGCTACTAACGAGGAATTACCTGCCCCTGCCGGCTCACCTCAGCAATCTAAAACCCTAACGGGATGTTGAACACGAACACTTGTACATAAGCCTGCATGTACGCACGCGGAATGAATGCATTAATGATTAAGTGAACTATTCTTGAACCGAGCTAGCGTGTCACCGTAGCGGTTGTGCTGGTGGAACCTGAACGTAGGAGGCAGAGGAGACGTGTAATAACTGGGTTTGACAAGGCTTTCAAGCCTCCGCTTCCAGAGAAAGGATGTCTGAGTGCTCTTCGTATGACAGAGGCATAGCCAAGATACTAGATGGGCAGATGGCTATGCTTCGTTTCCATAGAAAACAACTACAGCTGTTCAGTTTTTTTGTTCCATTAATCTTTGTGTAAATAGTACATATAATTTACTGTGTGTGGTCAAGCATGGCATTTAAACTGTCCGCGGTCATTGCGTTCTTGCAGGGGCCGCAGATATGCACTGCTCAGAATTATTAAGGCAACACATAATCATCACATTATAACACTAAGTTCATTTATCTTCAGTCATATCAATCAGTCCAGTTAGGAATCATAAGCAATTATGAATCAATGTCACCTGTTTTGTTGCAAATGATAGTGGCAACAGGTGTATTGGAGAGTGAACAGCAAGACAACCCCCAATATGGAATAATTTTACAGGTGGTGGCCACAGACAATTGCATCCTCCCTGACTGATTTCTCCCTAGTTTTGCGTTTTTGCTAGTGTCCCTGTGGATCCTGTGCTCACAGCCCTGCACTGTGCAGCTTGATTGGCATTTGCCAGAGAACACCAGAATCGGCAGGTCCGCCATTGATGAGAGAAAGTTCCCACTAAGCACATGTGAGAGATGTGAAGTCATTGTCTGGCCTTTATGTTCCCCAGATTTGAATCCAATTGAGAACCTCTGGGATGTTGTGTATCTGTGCATCCAACGCTGCCAAGTAGCGCCTCAGACAGTCCAGGAGCTGACTGAGGCCCTGATCCAGGTCTGGGTTGAGATCCCCCAGGACACCATTCGTCGTCTCATCAGGAGCACGCAGAGACATTGTCAAGAGTGCATACAGGCACAAGGGGGCCATACAGACTACTGAGTCACATTATCAGTTGACATTTTCAGTTGCCGTGATGAAATTCACCCAAGTTGGAACAGCCTGGGGTTTTACTCCGATTTTTCGGTGTAAGTTTAAATCCAGCCCTCAATCGGTTGGTGATTTTGGTTTCCATTCACGGTTGTTACGTCATTTGGTTTTCAACGAATTATACAGTGGAGGAAAAATATATTTGATCCCCTGCTGATTTTGCACGTTTGTCCACTGACAAAGACAATTTAATGGTTGGTTTATTTGAACAGTGAGAGACAGAATAACAACAAACAATCCTGAAAAATGCATTTCAAATAAGTTAATCATTGATTAGCATTTTACTTAGTGAAATAAGTATTTGACCCCTTTGAAAACCATGACTTAATACTTGGTGGCAAAACCCTTATTAGCAATCACAGAGGTCAGACGTTTCTTGTAGTTGGCCACCAGGTTTGCACACATCTCAGGAGGGATTTTGTCCCACTCCTCTTAGCAGATCTTCTCCATTATGGTTCTGAGGCTGATGTTTGGCAACACAAACCTTCGGCTCCATCCACAGATTGTCTATGGGATTAAGATCAGGAGACTGGCTAAGCCACTCCAGGATCTTAATGTGCTTCTTCTTGAGCCACTCCTTTGTTGCCTTAGCCGTGTGTTTTGGGTCATTGTCATGCTGGAACACACATTCACAACCCATTTTTAATGCCCTGGCTGTGGGAAGGAGGTTCCATCGTCCCTTTGATGTGGTGAAGTTGTCCTGTCCTCTTAGCAGAAAAACACCCCCAAAGCATAATGTTTCCACCTCAATGTTTAACGGTGGGGATGGTGTTCTTGGGGTCATAGGCAGCATTCCTCCTACTCCAAACACGGCAAGTTGAGTTGATGCCAAAGAGCTTGATTTTGGTCTCATCTGACCACGACACTTTCACCCAGTTCTCCTCTGAATCATTCAGATGTTCATGGGCAAACTTCAGACAGGCCTGTACATGTGCTTTCTTGAGCAGTGGGACATTGCGGGCGCTGCAGGATTTCAGTCCGTCACGGCGTAATGTGTTACCAATTGTTTTCTAGGTGTCTATGGTCCCAGCTGCCTTTAGATCATTGACATGATCCTCCCGTGTAGTTCTGGGATGATCACCGTTCTCATGATCATTGAAATTCCACGAGGAGAGATCTTGCCAGTTATTTTGTGTTTCTTCCATTTGGAATAATCGTACAAACTGTAAACTTCTCACCAAGCTCCTTGGCAATGGTTCTGTAGCCCATTCCAGCCTTATGTTGGTCTACTGTCTTGTCCCTGACATCCTTGGACAGCTTTTTGGCCATGGTGGAGAGTTTGGAATCTGATTGATTGATTGCTTTTGTGGACAGGTGTATTTTATACAGGCAACAAGATGAGATTAGGAGCACTCCCTTTTACATGTATAAAAGAGAATCATGTCCATGTATACCCACTAAATGAGATTGCAACCAAAGAAACCGATGTTTTCAACGCCAGGTTATTTGAAATTGCTCAACATACTTACCGATGTCTTCGGAGGGATGATCTGCTATACTTTTTAATTTTATTTTATTCTTTATTGATTACTGATCTGTGCTTCTTTATTCCAGAGCTCTCTAGATGAGACATGGACTTGGCTGGCTGCATTGTGTGTGTTTAGGTTTATGAGGTTGAGTTTGTCCCAACAAAACCATTATGCTGGATGATTGCTAGCGCCATTTTCTGTTTCAGGAGTCGTACAGATGTACAGAGATACATACAGATACTTGGTAATGGACCAAGCCAAAAAGCAGTATACTTAAAATGTTATTTGGAACCATTTATGTTGTACTTAGTACTATTTAAATAGTACTAAATGTATAAAAAATATATAATATCTTTGAAATACATTTGGAGTATAGTGCCCTGAAATGCTATTTCCAATCATGTATTATAAATGGAGTAACTATAGATGTCTGTTTTGTGGTTGATAGAGCCGGAGAGCATTGTGTTTTTCTCCAATGTGCCTCAGCAGGTGAGGCTTTAAAAGCAGCCGTTTTGCTGTAAGCCAGCTCTGTCTGCGGGTCAGGGTCAGAACACACTGACACTCCTGTCACGTACCAAACACTTCCATATTCCCTCGTAGTGCACTATTTCCGAGCAGAACCCTCGCTGAATGGAGTAGAGGGCGATTTAGGACACAGTGCCATCTCAGCCTTCTCTCTCTGTCTGCGTGTAGGATTAGACTGAGTGAACTGAAAAGAGATACTCTAGAAACAGCAAAATGGCCGATGTTACCTAGTGTTCATTTTTTGGTGAAACACTTCTGGTGTCTTTTTTGTTGTATTTCTTAAGGATGCTCAACTGCAGGTAGATTGTACTCTGAATAATATTATGCTGCACAACAATCAATACAATCCCTTTAATCCCATCAATTTTTAAAGCTGTACCTGAAAGAGTTGTTCCAGTGAAATTGTTTGAGGTAATCTCGTAATGTGTCCAGTCCTGGCTGTCATTCTAAATACCTGTTGCAGGTACGTTGAGCAACATGTCCAACTGTAAGATATAAATGTAACTGATGAGCATTCTGTGTCATAAGGTAAACCGACTCTTGTGGCTTCGTTCACCAAAAAGAGATGACTCATTTAGCTCCCTAGAGTCTCTTTGTTCAAAATGCAATTTTTTCTCTCCATTGTATTGTAATAAGGAGATGTATTTTATAGCAGTTATTTTGAGTTAAGTTTCTGTAGATAATAGCGCGGTTTCCTAAAAATTTATGGTTGGTTTGCAAATGAACCAATCACAACTGGCTTGACTCTAGCTAGACTCCCATTGGAGACACATATAATTAGTCTTACAGAGGGTACAACATCCTGGTAGCTGTGCTAGGATGATTACTGGAAATGGGAAGAAGTAAGAACCAAATCTAGAATCCTTCAACTAGGATATTTGTAAATTTTGGATAAACTACAAGAATTATGCAATTGTAGTTTGTGGCTTCCCAATAAGGGTTACTTTGACACCTCAGGGCAGATTCATTTCCACGGTGGCTACTTGAGAAGAATCATGAGACTGTGGGTTTACTGGTAAAATGCACATATAGGGGAACCACAGGTGAAAATCAAAATACAATTGGTATGACATAAAATGTGTTGAGAACAATGTTGGCCAAACACTATCATGTTAGGAAAATTGCATGGGACTATTGAGATAAACACTTTGTAGTGCTAATATTGGTGTTAACACTTTGTAGTGTTGCAAATACTGTTTGAGGTGTTTATTACCTAACACGAGAAAGCTCTGACCTGTCAACACAAGAAGATTGTGGGGATACACAAGGAATTAAATGATCTCTGGAATAAACATTGAGGTTTTTTTAGGGGACATGTTTGGATCATTTTCAGTTGTACTCTGGGCAGCATCTCTGCAAATCACCATCCTTTCCCCACGTTATACGGAACTGTTTCAATAACCGTCAATCCATCAGCTCCCCCGTCCTGACACTTTGTAAAGAGTTGCAGTGTAAATGACTTTGTATTTGTAATTACATTTTGTATGCTCATAGATTTCAATCTGTATTGACGGCTGTAAGAGTGGAACAAAAACTTGCCAGCTATGTTAAAAGTATAAATCAGCCCATTTCTTCGCACTTCAGAGATATTGTGGACTTTTACTAATCTTAGACACTAGGGGGCGTGGCCTCCCCAGATGCTGAGATGCACTCAACTGAACTGAACCCAATGAACTGATGGACACACAGGCACACACACACACACACACACCCACACACCAATGCATGCACAAGTGTAAAAACCCATTCTTGCTGCTAGACGTACGAACACACAGACATCCATGCAGAAAGAAGGCTTGCATACACACACAGGCATACACACACCACACACACAGACACACACCTTAAATGAACACCAAGCTTCTAAATCCCACATGACGACGCAGAACACCTGCTGAGTTTGGTAAATAACTTATCCAACTCAATCGACCTGCAGAACTCGTTTTTCTTCAGAGTATATTTAGAAGGAGAAAGTTGAGCCAAAAAGACGATTGTTGCTTCAAGATTCCTGGCAGGCTTTCGGCACCGGGGAGAATGTGGCAGAGATTGTGGTAATATTGACATTTGAGTGAGCAAACAGGTCTCAGGGAGGAATGTTTCTCTTTGAGAACAGAAGGGGACAGCGAGGAATGTTGCTCATTGTAAAGCCCATTGAGAGTGCGTCCAAAGTGGCAACCCTTTCTCTGCGGTAAGCTTGCGTGCTTCATGCGGATCGGGGGGTGTGCCATTTGGGACGCGAGGAACGCCATCAATGGCGCTGTGACGGATAGTCTCAGGACTGGACCCGGTAGATGGCGGTTGGCTGATGGATCTCCCCACAGCTCATAAAAGGAGGCTGCAATGAACTTGACTTCCCGGGCCAAACTGGTGAAAAATGAGTTGAGGCCCGATCAAAATGGTGCCCAATTTCCTATCGAGTCGAGTATTGTTGAATAGAGCCCATTGGGTTTTGCTCAAAACCAGGTGTACTTTGTAGTGGGGGGGGGGGGGCATTCTGTCGGGTGTTTCAGCATTCCCGGTGTTAAGATTAATTCATACTTCCATGTGAAGGCGTGTGTTTGGCTGAATGGATTGAGGAACATTCATGTTTTTTTGGGGGGTTTGTGTGCAGATGTAACGGAGGCCAGCGAGTACTGTGCCATGACGCCTTAAGAGGCGCTAGCTTTTTCTCGTGGCATACAGCAAGCCGCATACTGTCATTGGTCAGAAGGTCTCACACCTCCCTTTACCTGTGATTAGTATATTGGACGGATTATGAGATCTTCTCCAGATCTCATCTTTCTTCCGGGGAACTCTTTTGACAATGGCAGATAGAGGATAGGGGTTTGATCTCCCCGTTGCTGAACCAGTACAGTGCTGCCGGCATCTATTTAAAGTGGCAAGTGGCTTTTACAAAGACCTGCATATGGCAAAGAATTCCTAGATGACATAGCTAAGACCTGCTGTCCTCTGGCCAGTCCAAACTCTTTGTAACAGCCGGCTTCACTCGTCAGCTCACTTTCTGTCCTTTTTCTTTCTTTTACGTGGTGTCACTTTCCCATTTGCCTGGAGATTTTTGGGATCACTGATACCTACTGCCATCTAATGTCCCGGGGTGGTATTAACGCTCTACAGCCCTGTTTTTACTGTCTTTCTACTCTCAACGCTGCACCATTCAACCCTATAGAACTCAGAAACTCTGCTGGTTTCTGGTTGTTGGTCACAAAAGAAGAAGTACCTCTCTGGCCGGAGTTCTTTTAATAATGCCTTCTGTTAATATTGTGATAACCTTACACATTTATGCTGCATTTGTGAGGAAGAGAGATAGAGGTATGTTAGTTTCCCTACCCAGACTCTTGGGCAGACAGCTAGCCTGAGGTGAAAATCAAACAAGGTTCTCGGCTGCAACACGGTGATGCACTTTCATGTTTGTTTTTTTGGTTCCATTTCAAACAGAAAGCGAGAACAACCCCTCCTTCGTTTAATGGTGGTCCTCTGTGTTTGGTGATTGATCACACTGTCCGTTCAATGTGATTGGTGACACTGTCCCATCAATGTGATTGATGACACTGTCCCATCAATGTGATTGATCACACTGTCCCATCAATGTGATTGATCACGCTGTCCCATCAATGGGATTGATCACGCTGTCCCATCAATGGGATTGATCCAGCTGTCCCATCAATGGAGTTGATCACACTGTCCCATCAATGTGATTGATCACGCTGTCCCATCAATGGGATTGATCACGCTGTCCCATCAATGGGATTGATCACGCTGTCCCATCAATGGGATTGATCACGCTGTCCCATCAATGGGATTGATCACGCTGTCCCATTAATGGGATTGATCACACTGTCCCATTAATGGGAATTATCACGCTGTCCCATTAATGGGATTGATCACACTGTCCCATTAATGGGATTGATCACACTGTCCCATCAATGTGATTGATCACACTGTCCCATCAATGTTTACATTATTTGTGCTTGAATCTATAGTTGACGTCTTAATTTAGCCCATCTAAAATGACTGCTTTTCATATTGTGCTTAATTTGCTCCATATTCCTCTCTTACTTAAGGATTTGTATACACCCATGGCACTCACAATTTTCACCACACAATTATCGTGTCCAAAATAATTCACGATAACCATGTTATTGTGAAATCAATAGAAATTTCTGTCAAATTCATCTTCAACTTTATTTATTGTGTGTTTTTTTGACAAACAAATTACACACAAAATACAGTAAATAAAGTAGAGAGAGAGTCACTGTAACTGTACGAATAAAAAAAGGTTTCGGAAAAATCCAACGTAATTTTCTCCAAGTAAATAGACTACAACCACGGCCCCCCTCTGTATACTACCAGTACGCTAGGATTCTTCCCTACCATTCCCGTGTCCTAGTCTGGTTTTTCTTTCATTTTTGTTTCAACAACAGGAAATTAGTTGGGGGATGACGCTAATGTAGTATCTTTTCTTCTATCTTTCAGTGTGCTTGGCCCAGCTGTAACCTTCAGGGTGGGCTCCAACCCTAACAATGTCAGTGCCGCAGATCTGGCCCGGATTGCAGGTAGGACCTCTGTTATTTACGCCAACCAACATCCAGCACCCACCCGCCAGATCATTATCTATGTCCTAATCATCATTTATTGGGTATGGCATCGAGGGAAGGTTCAATAAAACGTTTTAATTTACAGACAATATGTACGTGCACACACACAGACACACGCTCAGTCATCCCCATCCACAATAGGACACTCAAACATTGGTTTGTACCCATGGAGCAAACAAAGCCGTGGAGCATGATTAAAGTAACCATTTATCAGATATTCCCACCATGCTTTTTCAGAGAACTGAGAGAACTGATAATTATAATATGAAAGGTTTTGAAATACATTACCTCACTAATAGTTTGTTATTGTCTGCGTTTAGACACTCACAAGATGGTTGTCTTCACAAGTACTTCTTTTCGTTTCATTTTCTTTCATTTTAGGTTAGTCATTGTTTGGGGTGACAGTCTCAAAGAAATTGGTATAAAGCTCTGCAGACAACTCGCATATATCCCTCACTTTCAGGCAACGGCAAAATACAGGGGCAGATATTGACCTGAAAAGCAGCTTTTGGCAATATTTCTCTTCGGCAGTTGGATTGTCCATAGGTAGCAAGCTACTTAGTTAGCAACTCTGACTGTCAACTCTGAACTCCAGTTCAATTAGGCTAGGACACATAGAACACACTTGTTTAATCCTTTATATTTGTACCTCTGGCAGCCAGATGTTGTATTTCCAGCTAGCTAGCTGTTATCTTATTTCCTAAGTCTTAACATGAAAAGCTCTGTCTGTCCTGCAACATTACCCAGGATATGCCTACAAAATGTTTGTGTTATAGTCATACCACTGGCAGGATAGGCTATAAAACGAGAATTCAAAAGTTGCCAGATCAAAGCCAGAGCAATAATTTAGAATTTGTGAATTTGAGTTTGCGAGTACAAGGATATAAAAAAACAGACAATTAGCTTAATCAATAACAGTTCCCCATCTTTGCTTATCAACACATTAACATTAAAATATATGATGTTAACAAAAACCCAAATATTGGTGTTGACTTGTCCTTATCTTGTATTTGTGGGCTAAGCTTGAGTTTGTGGAAAGAACGGTTTATCTTCTATCTCAAAGAGAATGCAATTTGAAAATCGCTATTTAAAACATATCAACTGGTCAATCTTTATTCAAGGTAGGATGAAGCTGGCCAATCAGTGATCTTCTCTTTTGTTACTGGTACACAGCCACACCATTGTTTCTGCTGTCTTATGCCCGTACCATTCCCAGACAGACATTTTATTTCTTAACATACCTAAGTATTAAACAACGGTAGGAATACTACTTTACTCATTTTTAAGTTATTATAGGGTATGTGTCATTGATACCTGATCACCTATACTGCTTGTTTACAGTCTCTGCTTGATTCTGTTTGCTAAAAAAGCGTACAAATTCTATAAAAAATGTAAATGCATTAAAAACAGAATACATCTCTACAGACCCTGACCCTGGTCATTTGTTAGGATGTTTTCCCATTGTATTCAATTATTTGTTAGTGACACCAATACTCAGATTTCTTGCTTTTCAAACCACTTTGCATAGATCATTCCACTTTATTGGAGTATAACTACTGCTGCAGTACTTTTCATAGTTTCATTTGAAAATCACAGTGTTCGAATTGTATTTCTATTTTTAAATGCATCTAGTAATTATCTCCATTACTTACCCAGTGCATTTCAGTTGAATGAACCCATTCACGCTAATGACATTCATTACACTGCATTTCATTCTTACCAGCTGAAAGGCACACTGTTTTCTCACATTCACTCTGTTTGAGTAAACAAGATTCTCAGATCCACCAGCCCAAGGTAGTGTAGATACTACAGTGTCCTTGTAATCCAGACGAGCCCTTGTCTATGAGATGAACATGGTGCAATGACAAATGAAGATCAATTACACACTGGGTAACAAGCAGGACACACTGCTATTCCAATTGCGGGACACTTCTGTTTCCCAAATGCTAGCTTCCTTATTCTTTATTTTGTACACTACCTTTTTTTTTTTTTTACCTTTTTCCGTATAGCACTATACCTTGGTTCAAAATGAGCTCGCCACATAGGGCATAGGGTGCAAGTTGGAACACAGGAAGGGACACTGGACGGACTTTGTCTCACCGTATCCCCAAGCCTGATGGGCAAGCCCTGACGAGCCCGTCTCCCACCAGCCTGACTGTCTGATGTGGTCCGATAGACCCGAAAGGTGCTGTGATGGTACTGTCATATTTCAGCCCGCCCACGGCCCCCGCAGTGCCCCTCTGACGCCGTCTCAGCGTGGATCCACACGGGAGCTTGGCACCCTTCCTTCGGGTTTGGAGTTGACTTAGAGAGGCGGCGTTGCAACGGTCCAACAGTCAATAGCCCGCGGTTAGAACAACCCGTGTTGAAACATTGACCACAGCCGCACGGAGACGTTTTTATTGGCTGACGTGTTCTGCTGTTCCATTTGGTAGGATTTGGCGCTGTACCCTTCAGTGTTTTTGGCTGGTCAATAGTGGTTTGGTTCTGGCCTATCAATTCACGGAGAGATGCCGGGACCATAACACATGTTCATGTGGAAAAGAGGCCTGGCAGACTGTGTTGTTTGAGACGGAAGATGGCTGGAGGATTCTGAGGAGGTGACAGGAGTTCTCAAGCTTGTGCTGACACTGGAATGAACGTTGTTTTCCATCGGTTATAGTGTTTTGAACCCCTACGGTTTCATCAATCAGTACAAGAATACTTCTGTGAGTGTGCATGTGTAGATACTGTGTGTGTGTGTGAATAGATACTTATCTCTGTGTGCAGATACACACACACACACGCGCGCTCACGCGCGGCATTCGTGCCTACGCCAAGTGATTTGACTGTTGATGAGGCACGGTGAGGGAGATGGCTAATGACAGCAGCAGAGTTGGGCTGAAATGTCAGACCAAATGTTAAGTCAACATGATCAGCCGCCTGACCGCCATTGATGAATTATGTATCCTGCTCCCCAGAATACCAATGCCTGACTGAGAGGTGCCTGGCAGGTGGGATATTTACCCCCCTTACGCAGCCAATGAATAATATAGAGCTGCCGTGCCAGATTTACCGGTGTAAATATATACATTCTAAAAAAATAATAGTGGCATGTTTTTATTATATTCACTTTATCGTTTATCGCAGTATACGCATGTGTGCCTTATACCGTGATTAAAAACTGTCTGTATGACTAGAGACAAATACATAATTATTATCATTCTGCGTGATTGTAAATAATTTAGCTTAATATCTTTATTTCATGAATGTTAACGCCTAAAACTCAAAGACACCTATAGTGCATCCCCCAAGGTTAGAAAGTAATTTGTCATGAAAGCAGTATCTCATCCCACATAAGGGTGCACTGGGTGGAATGTGAAAACAGAACGTGACTGCTTTTATTACCGTGTTAATTCGGATCTAATAACAAGTCCTCAACCGACTACCCTCCTTGACAACGTTAAAAAACGTTTGATCTATTCAAAAGGTACAGTGCCAATTAAATAACCCTGTCTCCAACGTTTCTAACTAGCTGTGGAGTTCTCAGTGAGAAACAAGTCATTTTGTCCATTAGCATGATAGTGACTCCTAAATGCCCCTGTAAGTTGCGACGTACAAAGCCCCTGTTAGATGACGGAAATGTAAAGGTTAGTTGGCTGAAGACACATCATTGGACCACAAGACAGCGTTAGGATGTCACTGATGATGATAAGGCAGCCTGTCGAGAGTAGGTCAGAGATGGCAGCGTTTCCAGGACAACAACAATCTCCCCCTCATCGTCAGAGTGATGAAGCAGCTGATGTTGGGGGACATAAATGTGAGGGGCAAGAACATTTCTGGGGCTGATGTGGAGTGGGGTAGAGAGCTTTGAGTTTCTGGGTGTCCAAATCCCCAATTTAACTAGTGGAGTCCTCTCCCACCCACCCAGAAAGTCAGTCCATCCTCCTCATGATCAAACCTTCGAGGTTCTACAGTTCAACCGTCCAGAGCACCTCCTAACAGATGACAGAGGCCTTAAAAATAGTCAGTGAGCCCATGAGATTAAGCAATCAGAGAGTCTGCAACCGAACAAACTCTGCATAGCTTCTACGCACAAGCGGTTGTCAAATGATTACCATTAATACGTTTTGGTTTTTCTACCGTGAACTGTAACCACGCCCCCACGTTCATGTTCATGTCACATGTTCATGTGAAAAATGAAGTACACCCCCAGGAAAGTTGTCGTTTTGTTCCTTTAAACGTATTTGTACATATGGATATGTAAATTTCACTTCGTCACAGACAGGTAGCCTAATTTCAGAAAAGACTCTGAAAAATTATACTTTGCAATAATTTATTCATCAGAAATGGATTGTCTTCGAGCTAGTGTAACGTCCTTTGGCAGAAAGGACTTGATGTAGTTGTTTCTAGTGACCGTTTATCTGTTTCTAACATCGACTGTAAGACATGTGTGCTTGCTTTTCTTTGTGTTATGGCTTCAACTGTATAATCTTGGAAGGACTGCTTGCATGCACAACCTCCTTCAAGTCCTCCTAGCATTTAATAGGATGGAGATCTGGGTTTTGATTCCTTCCATATCGCCCCATTTCCTCTTTTTGAGCCTTTCTGTTGTAGCTTTGCATGTTTATTTCAGCTTTTTGACAGATTGCCTCACATTCCCATCAGGAATTCTCTAGTACAATATGGAATTCGTGGTAAACTAAATGACGGGGCATCAAAGCAGCTCCCAACCAATGAGGCAGCAAAGCCGCCCCAAAGCATAGGAACCGCCTGAATGCTTCACGGTTGATATGAGATTCAATGGAATGATGTACTTCAGTAGAATGATGTACTTTGATTTTGTAGGAAATGGCTTTGTGCCTCTTCCCAGACTCGTGAGCATTAATGCTCTTTTATTCTAGGGTCTTGGATTGGTCTCTTGATCTTGGCATGATGTATTACCACACATCCATATAGTTAAGACCAAGGGTTATAATCTTTATGGAAGGCTGGACCCTTCCATTAGGTTACAATCATGATTTTCTAATAATTTGCCACTGTTCTGGGGCACTTGAAATGTAGCCAGTTTATTTGATGGCATTTCTTTCTGTTCTGTTTATATTCATTGCATAAACAGTGTCATTGTTTTTTGGTGTTATTTCTTTTTTTACCTTTATCAATAAATGTGTTTCAAAATACAGCTCAAATATCCTTGTGTTAAAAAATGAAAGAAAGAAAGACAGCATTCCAGGTTGTTCTTGTTTTTTTATAAATGTATACTCGTACACACGTGCACTCTCATAATTATCACAAAGAGATCTTTATGTTGCTAATATCTGGTGGTAATCCTACCTAAATGTACATTAACCAAAATAACCCATAACCCTTCACACATTGCTACTACTCCCTCTGATTGGTTATTACCTCTCTGGTGGTAATCCTACCTAAATTTACATTAACCAAAATGACCCTTAACCCTTTACACATTGCTACTACTCCCTGTGATTGATTATTACCTATCTGGTGATTGTTATACATATCAGGTTGTATTTATTCATTTCTGTTATCAAAATCTCAGTAAATATATTGCTATTTGATAATTATATGTGTTGTGTTTGTTTGTATTTTATTGTAATTATTATTTATATGTTCATATTTACCTCAATTGTCCTATATTTATCTCTGTATTTTTGTTAAAAGAGTAGACATTTTGTTGTTAAACAAAGCTATTGTTACCATGGCCTGTAGTGATCTTTGATATACTGTAGGCATACTATGACTAGTTAGTTTGGTTTCCCCACCTAGTTACCTGAAGAAAAATGCACCAGAATATAAGTTGCTCTGGATAAGAGTGTCTTCCGGATTACTAAAATGTGTATGCACATTTGACACACATATAGACAAAGCATTGACCATATTATGTGCTGACAATTGACTGGAAAGTAGATGAAGGACGTTTTTGTCTGTTTCATAAGATACAGCTAACCTTACAATGTGGTATGTTCATTTACCTCTGCTAAGGTGGGTCAGTCCAACATACAGGCACTATAAGATTCTACATTTTCTATTGGTGTTAATGCAGATGGCTGAAGGCTGTTTTGATATGTCTACTAGAACTGCCATTGGAAACCCATTAATCTGTATGGACAGGGAAAGGTCCCATTGAAAATCTGTCTTAGAGAGAAAAAAAAAAGAGCCCATTGGAAATCATAGACTTAGTCCTAAATGCCACCCTATCCTCTGGTCAGAAGTAGTACACTTTACAGCAAATAGCGTGCGATTCGGGATGCTGGGGGACTATAAAGCAGTGGAGATTTGACATCTCAATGAAAGCATAGCCATCTTTTGACTGTGGGTTCTTACTGGTAGAATGAGGAGAGAAAAGCATGATGGGAGGTCTCACTGTATTAGTGAAAGGTAGGAGCTCTTGTGTTCTGCTCGACTGGAGAACGGGCGGACAAAGACCTGTGCTCACTAATCCCCCACACGGCTGAAAAACAAAAAGGAAGGTGGTTCCTTTATCAAGACGACCAGGCTACTGTGTGTGCGCGTGTAAACGTCGATACGTGTGTGCGCATAAGTGTGTGTGATTTAATCATTTGCGAGGGAAATTATTCATCCACTTTTTGATGAAGTGCCGAACAGGCTGTAAAAAAACAATGTTGCAATGTTGTCATTAAAGAGTCCTTTCTTTCTCCCTGTCCTTCGGTCTTTCTCCTTCTTAATCTCACTCCCTTCTCACTTTTCCCTTTCTCTTTACGTTTCCATCTCTCCTCTTTCATTCTCCCTTTCTCTTTCTCCTTCCCTCTCTGATAGAATGAGTTTCTGAATGTGGTGAAAAGCTGTGTACCTCCGACTGCTCTGTAAATATGTAAATCACCTTCACTTGGGAAATTGGTTCTGTCAAAATTGGTTACGCTCACTACTAACCAACGTTTCTTTAGCCATGAGAAATGTAATTCCCCTCTCATTTTCCCTTCTTTGTTTTTTAGTCCATGTACAGTATCTGGGTATGTAGAGAAATAAATGGGTAGTTTTGTGTTTGTTTTGAGAAAATACAATATACAAACCAATGTCCTTCATGCAGTATAGGTCTACACATTTACGTGCGTTTCTAAAGCATCATTATTTTTGAAATGTTGTTATTATTGTGGACAAAATGCAAGTTTTATATTATTTGGCATCTTTAAAGGTTACGGGAAAAATTTTGTTCAAGCAACTGTATGTAATTATGTAATTATTTAATCTTCACAAAACACCTGACATGCTATCATTTAGAGGGAAATCTCATGCAGTTTGTGAGTCAGTGTGCTCATTGGTGCTGTACTGCTTCACAGCCTTCATTTGACAAATTACCTCTTTTAGTCAGCAGGCAATCAGAGCAAGCATGACAAACTTGTAGCAAATTCAAGGCTTTATGAAGGCCTCCAAAGGGAATTTTACATGACGTTCTTTTGTTCTAAACTTTTAGATTTTGATAGCGTGAGACACCACCTTTCGAAGTAGTGAGTTACTTTATCGTTAGACCCCCACAGAGTTTTTGCGTGCATCAATTGATCTCCCACAATCAACGGCCACAACTGTATGTAAAGAGTATAGTAGTATAAATTCAAATGCTGGAAATGAGTATGCATACTAATGTCTGTATCTAGCATTTTACTCACACTTGTAATGTAAACTCGAGCAAAGTTCTTTTCCAAACACAGCTCAAATCAGCAAACAAAATTCCCATTGCCTGTCGTGGCAGGATCATAATCATTCTGCCTGGGAAAAACCATCTCCAATAACAAAACGTTGTCTCTGTATGATCCCGTCGGTCAACTGTCACTTTGTGAGGGCGGCGAAACAGGACGCACCGTCCGTGCTTCTGTGGTCAAGGATGGGCGCTTGCGTGGAGAACATGTTGGCTGGTGGGCGGTGGGGTGAGGACACCCCCTTTGTCTGGGCTGTCACGGCTGGTCGACCCTGAAGGACCCGGAGGCCATGCCGAGCGGTGTGCCCCGGTCCCCCAGGCCGTGAGAACCGCAGCCCCGGTCAATGAGCTGTTTGCCATTGGAATGAAGGGGGCCAGCAGCCAGGGCCATCTGGAGCAGCGAGGACCTGACACGCTGCTGTCCCCCCTGGGACAGGCGGAGAGGGCGAGGAGAGAGAGAGAGAGAGAGAGAGAAGTTTGGCGAGAACGCAGAGGAGACGCCCGGAAGACCTCACGTTCTCACTTCGGTATTCCACGTTCGGCTGTGAACGTCGAGTGTTGACTGTTGGGTTAAAGCGGTAACCACGACTGCAAGGGCTAACGAATGAGATGGGGTCCAACAAAATACACTGCCAAAAACACCCACATAATCACGTAATCATCTCAGTATGACACCAAGTCAACTAAACATCAGGGATATCGATCCATCTCGATACGATGCATAAGCGATTGTGAATTAATGTCACCTGTTTTGGTGCAAATGAAAATGACATTAGGTGCACCGAAAAGGCAACCAACAGGACAACCTCCAAAAAAGGAATGGCTACAGACATCTGCTCTCTCCTAATCGTTCCTGGCTGATTGCTCTCTAGTTTGGCATTTGGCTTGTTTTCTACTGGGATCATGAGGTGGTACCTGCAGCCTATTCAGGTTGCATCGGGCTCGTCCAGGATGGTTCATCCATACGTGCCGTTGCAAGATGGTTTGCAATGCCTCTCAGTACAGTCACAAGGGCATGGAGGAGGTATCAGGAGATGGGTCAGGGTCATAGAAGGACATCAACTCAGTGGCAGTACCATGATATACTCCTTTGATATACTCTTTTGTGTGAGGAGGAACAGGAGGAGCACTGCCAAAAGACCTACAAAATGACCTCCAGCTGGCTCCTGGTGTGCGGTCAGTAACAGATTTCATGAGGGTGGCATGTGCGCCGGACGTCCTCTGCAGCTTGATTGGCATCTGCCAGAAAACACCAGAGTTGGCAGGTCCACCATTGGCGCCCCGTTCTTTTCACAGATAAGAGCAGTTCCACACTGAAGCTATGACAGACGTGAAAAGAGTCTGGAGACACCATGGGGAACGTTATGCTGCCTGCAACATCATCCAGTACGACCGGTTTGGTGTGGGTCAGTGGGGAGGCTTATCTTTGTTGGGTCGCGCAAATCTCCACTGCCTGGCTACGCTGAATGCTGTTAGGTACTAGGATGAAATCCTCAGACCCAACGTCAAACCTTACGCTGGTGCAGTGGGCCCTGGGTTCCTCATGATGCAGGACAATGCCTGGCCTCATGTGGCCACTGTGTGTGGGAAGTTCGTGGATGACAAAGGATTTGATGCCGTTGACTGGCGGTAACGTTCCCCAGACCTGAATCAAATTGAGAACCTCAGGGATGGTATGTATTGGTGCGTCCAACGCCACCAAGTAGCACCACAGGCTGTCCAGGAGCTCACTGATCCAGGTCTGGGTGGAGATCCCCCAGGACTCCATCAACCGTCCCATCAGGAGCGTGCCCAGACATGGTCGGGAGTGCATACAGGCACAAAGGGGCCATACACACTACTGAGTCACATTATCAGTTGCTGCAATAACATTCATGGATGTTGGAACTGCCTGTTCTTTCGATTATTTACTTTGATTTTTGGATTTGATCTTTTTGGTTTGCATTGAACATTGCTGTACGTCATTTTGTTCTCATTGAATTACACAATGTACAGGAAAATATGGTGATATTTAATATATTTCGTACATCGAGACCCGATGTGTGATTTAAGTGTTCCTTTAATCATTTTGAGCAGTGTATATTCCTTGCTCGATGACCAGCATTGGTAGAGAACCAGCGATCGTTGTAGCTTAAGCTAGCTCTAAGGCCTGTCCACCAAGCCCTAGCAATCAACGAGCCATAACCGGACATCAAGTCATGCCCAGACATCCTGGGGACGAACGTCAAATAATGCCATGCATGTGCTGTTATCTCCCTGCAGATGCAGCCATGGGGAAGGAGAGAGACAATGGGGAAAACCCAGATCTAATTTGAATGTAGAGCGACTGAGACACTGCCTTCCCCTTAGTCGGGGGAAAAAAACACAAACCCGCACACACTTGCCTCAACCTCACTTTGCCAATGCAAAAAACACATTTCCAATTCACACATGCGTATAATACACACTTGTAAGTGTGAAGTCTGAAAAAAGCGCAACCTGCTTACGCAGACTAAGACATGCAGAGAAGCAGCATTAGAAAACAAGGGACTATACATTTAGCATCTACTGTTTGTGGCCTGGTTGCTCATAACTTATTTCTCTCCACTTAGTCTGTTGTGCATAAATGTATGTGCAATATAATGCAGTGTAAAATCCAAAAAGGTTTGTGCGTTATTAGTGGAATGATGGTGTTTAACAACATTTATGCATACAAAGGCACAATCCAAAATTCTGAGTTGCTATTCATCAACAGTGGCCACACAAGTCGCTTCTACTCGAAACAAAACAGCGATGGACAGGGGAAAGTTGGTTCATAAAATACTAAACCATTTACTCAATTTCTCTTCAAGTGAGAACACTAGCATTGAACAGTCTAGGGAATCATTGTGCCATCTAAATAGCTTTTTTGTATCTAACAGTGTCACTCACCATTATGTCAATTTGACGTTCTACCTGCTGCAACAATAACCTGACAAAATCTACCTTTTCTTCCATTTTCTCATTCACAAGACAGAATAGAACTGTTGCATTTCATGAATATTGGAGGTTGCTTTTGGATGTGACGCAACAGTCATTTATATCCAAGGAGACCTTCCTAACGCTTAATAGCTCTAGAGTCGCTTTTATGTCAAATGTGTATTTGTTATACTGCTTTTCTGAGCTGGTTAATCAAAATTGAGGGGAGAATTGGTTTTATTGTGTTGTTTGCTGATATAATTGAGCTAACCCTAACAAGGTGTATACAACCCAGGGATATTTTTAAGTAGATTTTGTGCATTCTAGCACAATATGTTCTATGTTTAAATGTACGTAACGGATAAAAGCGATTCTGAGAAAACCGATTCCCAATACCGAAGTCCCAATTATTCATCTCCCTCTGTCTTTGTCCTATCTGATAAACAGAATAAATGAAGGCGATGGGACTTCCCTCATGCTAGTGGAGAAAATAACGAATATTTGTTATATCTATGGGTTTTATTACAGCCGCATCCTAGAGGGAGGGGCTAGTTTGGGATTTGGCGGATCCTTCTGTTGCTGCATTTACTAAAAAGCTTCTTGAGCCCCTGTTCGCAAGGGCAGTCAGCCTCGGATATACTGCTTTAAAAAAATGTAGTTTTCTTGACATTTGAAATTTAAATTGTGAAACTCACTACAATACAGTTGTTTGAAAAGCTGACCAAAAGATGCTCAGAGAACCCCTGGGTACCTTCAAGGGATCCACTGGCCTCCCTTTCCACAATCAATATTGAAGTGTGTGAGTCTACCCTCAGAAAGAGACTGCACAAACTTGGCCTAAAAGAGAAGTCAGAAAAGAAGAAGCCACTGCTTTGAAAAAAGAACATCAAGACCTGACTGATATTTCCCTAAAGATACCTGGGAGACCAAAACTACTGGAACAATGAGCTCTGGAAAGATAATTCAAAGGTGGAGCTGTTGGTGCTTGATACCATATGCCATGTTTAGCAATATCAAAACTGAAAAAAGAACCTCATACCGACAGTAAAGCATGGATGCGGTGGTATAATGTTAGGGGGCTGCTTTGCAGGACACTGGCATTATCGAGTCCCCTGTGAGTTCCTGAACATAACGTAGCTGAAGCAGTACTGTAAAGAAAAGTTGTCAAAAATACTTCCCAGTATATTTTGATACTAATGAACTGTTACAAGGGACCACTTCTTGAAGTTAGTCTACCACCTCATCCGTGTAGATTGGGGCGCCAATGGTGCACCCCATTCTAGTGTGCTCTGGTGAATGCCTATCGAGGTGCGTGGTGCCTGGCTGGGTTTCTGACATTTTGGACAGAAACATGCACACCAGTAACCTGCTGGTTGGTGCCCTTCCACGGCCCTGTCCAGCTCTCCTCGTGTAACGGCCCGTCTCCTGGTATCTCCTCCATGCTCTTGAGACTGTACTGGCGAGCCTTCTTGCGACCGGGCTTATGTGCCCATCCTGGAGGCGCTGGACTGCCGGTGGAACCTGAAGGGGCTGCAGGTATCTCATGCTACTAATAAAAACACGCTCACTAGCAAAACATAAAACTAGAGAAGAATCAGTCAGGCAGGATGAGAGAGCAATTGTCTGTGGCCACCACCTGCAAAACCATTCCTTTTTGGGGGTTGCCTTGCTTTGGCCTCTCCAAGTGCACCTGTTGTCACTTTCATTTGCACCAAAACAGGTGACATGCTTACAAAATCACTTATGCTTCCTAACTGGAAAGATTGATGTCTTTGAAGTTCAGTTGACTTGGTGATATTCAGAGAAGATTACATGTTCTCTTAATTTTCTTCAGCAGGTTATTTTCTTCTGCACCATGAAATTAAATTTCTGTGGATGTTTTCCGAATACATGATTGCAAAGTTTAATCTTTCTGTGTTATTTGATCAGATTTTGTTACCTTTTTGTTACCTTTTCTGTCCAGTCCAGACCAGACAAAATATTGTGTCCAAACATTTGACTGGTTATGTTGGTTTTGTTTGTCCAAATTTGTAAAAGAAAGATTAATTTTGAACAGTGTACATACTTTTTAGATGACCGAAAGAGTGTGTTTTGAGATGATTGGAGCAACTTTACCTGTCAAACGTTTATTTCAAAGCCAAAACCATTCCAGAAAATAGAAAATCTACAAGGGAGTTTTCAAAGACTGCGATGGGCCATGCCATGAGTTCTATCCATTTTTGACAACATTTTGATTTGAACTCTAGATTTATGGATAGAGGTGTTCAAAGTCTACCTATTTTGCATGTTTGTCTGTAATATTAAGGATGTTTTTTGAATTCCTTCCTAAATAAATATATCAGTTGCCCACCCTGTTTTCCAGTGTTTGTTTTGTCACACCACCTAAAACCCCTTAGATCAGTGGTCACCAAACAGTCGATCTCTATGGATTCATTTTAATATCTATTACTTCCCTGATTGGCTGTGTGTGTTTGTTGTTTTGTGTTGGAAAATATAATCAAGCCTATCAGAAGCTAGTTTCGAGCTATGTTTGGAATGGGCTCCCTGCACAACTCTTTCCGCATTCTCCTGAATACTGAACAGTGATGTGGTCCCGGCGTATTTGGAAGCTATGCATACTAATAACACCAATTTTGTTGATGTGGTACACAGAGGTACAGAGCAATGTTCTAAATATTTCTTTTCTGAAAGAATGTGTTCTTAGATATCTTTTTCCGAGTCTCACTTACGTTTACTTAGCTAGCTGCCATCAGATGATGTATACAACTAACACACACCAGAAACTGGTGAGCAGTATTATTTTGAAAGGGAAGTATGTTGCCACCGTGAGTGCAGGTATCCCATACCAGGTGTATCAGCCTGTTACTGAAGATAGTTATGGTGCTGTTATTGCTCTTGCTATGTTAGAATATTGCATCATACTTCTGTTAGTCCACGTTTTTAGGTAATATATTTGCACTTTCTCTCATTCCGTGTGTTTTGTATTAAGTGTGTCAATGTACATGCGTATAGACAGAAGTATGCTGATTGTTTTGATATGAAAATAAATGTAAAGATGACAATTTAGATTTCTAGTTGTCACGGTGTTGTAGTGTGGCGGAACCATTCGCAGACATTTTGGTAAATAAAAGTGGGTTTAATCCTTAACAACAAGACAAATACAAACTAACACGAACTGTACACGTAAAATGAAAGGACTAACTAACATAAAACGATATACAAATAACATGTAGAGTATCCACTTGAAAATGAACTAAACAGAGACAAACCGTGAGCCGTTGAGACAAGCAACAAACAATAAACCACACCGGGTGTGGCTAGAAAATGATCCTAAGTAGGCTCCCCAATCAGAGTCAACTGAATGCAGCTGCTCTGACTGGGGAGCTTACAATGACATGAAGAGGGCTAGAGGCCTCAAAAATAGTCTTGCCCTGAAATGGCCAGGGGCTCGCAGCCAGGGCATGACACTAGTGTTTTTTGCGATTGTAGATCTCAGGTCACATTTTGAATGAAAATGTGATCTTGGGCTTCAAACGTTTGGTGACCAATGCTTTTGGGTGATGTAAAGTTGGATCTCAGCTAAAACATGCAAAAATATCCTCACTGTATTATCCAGGTCCTATATTCACATTGTGACCTGTTCTGCTTTGGAGAAACAAAAGGTGTGCTGTCCAAAAGGCCCCTTTAAGATGTCATGTAAAACAACTTGTTTATATTATATCTAGTTGTTAACTCAGAAATCGGTTTTCCATTCAATATCATGGGCCGTGTATGTCACGGCAGGTTAGGAAAACCTCCTTGTTTTCACAGAGGAGCTCTCGGTCAGACTGCCGGGGGTGACGGATTCCCTCTGTGGTCACGCTTTAACATCTGTATCAATGAGCACGGAGGTCAGAGGGCACCTGTATACCTCTCCTCTTCTCTCGCTTGCTCTCCCTTTGCCCGCGCTTCCTCTGTTCTCGGCGCTGGCTGCCCTCTCCGGATGAGTAGCCTGGGAGTAGTGATCAAAGTCTTCCTCTCGCTCTCCTCTCCGTCAGCGCCGATGGCAGAGTGTGCGGTGTCCTCTCTTCCGTTTCATCGTCACCTGTCGGTCCGGGCATCGCTCAAAGGAACTCACGAATCACGAGGCAGACACACACGCACACGCGCACACACACGCGCACACACACACAGCAATTTGCGGTTTCCATCATATACTGTAATATGTTTCCCTTCTTTTCCTAATATGCTTTGATCACCACGGTCTCTCACTGCTGTTTGTGCATTGCCTTGGGATTGAGTTGCACTCTTTTGTTTTTCTGGGCTATGTGTAGATTTTCAGTGGTGTCGTGACAAATACCCTTGAATAAGTAGGTGTCCGAACCATTGAGTGGTATTGTACGTGCTTCGATGAGGTTGCAAGAAAACCTTAGATACATGTCAGTTGCCGTACACTTTTCCACAGCATTCGTAGGATAAAAAGTTTCTCAAACCTGTTCAGCAGTAATTTGGGCATTTCCTCTTTTTCCAATGGTCAAATGAATTCCGACTGGTCTGGGGCCTTTCTGTGAAAACCTACAGTTACTGCAAGGGTCACCTCCCTCACAGGAGCGCTTTCATAATCAGAGGTGTGTGGGCACGGTGTGAATTGTGTAGATAAACACATTGCATTATCATTTTTATGTCAAGTTTGAATAAATCCTGACATCTAGGATCAGCTCCCTCTTTGTCCATAATGTTTTATTCATCAATGCCTCCATCATTTTAGAAACTGCCTACACACTCTGGCCACATGAGGCCAGGCATTGTCCTGCACCAGGAGGAACCCAGGGCCCACTGCAGAGTAGGACTAGATCAGTAGTCCTACTCTGAGACGTTACAAGACATTGGAGTCTATTCACACAACTGACCTTAATATCCAACACACTTTGATTAATATCTATACTAGACATATGGAAGGTCCTATATTACAGTTTTTCACAATCGCTATGCCTTTTTTATCAGTACTGTTAACATATTTTCTAAACTCTTAACACAGTTAGCACAACATCCACCTGTGTAGGCTATACAATGAACACATTACTTGTTGCCTTTGCACACAATGCATACAGTTAACACAAATGTAAAATGCCTGGACTTTACAGACAAGCTCAACCAAGACCAAAACAATAGATTTTTACTGCCCAATTTTCAAATGCTTTCACACTGTTAGTCATATCAGATACCATCATGTTCTAAACCTAAACTTACAGGCTGAAGTCAAAGTGAACAGCTGTTCATATTGTTAATTGAAACACAAATATATCCATTGTATTTTGTATCATTGTTACTGAGAAACAGTATTTGCACATTTTTGTTACCTTGCAGTAATGTCTTGTTCTAAATAAAGCCTCTCCTGCAGCAATTTCTTCTTATTTCTTTCATAAACCGTGCATTCTATAAAGATACTCTGAAATGGGTCATTCATGTTTTGCATTGAATTTCTGCAGCAAAAGAAACAAAATTCAAGTATTTACTAAACCCAACAAAACTAAAATGTAAAGAGGCTTCAAATGAAACTGCAGTGCAAAACTCAATCAATGATTAATACAATATACTGTCTATTGGGCAGACCTGAACCATATAGAATAAGGTTGTGTCTGTGATTCCTGTTGAAAGAGAACATGTGTTAGTGTTTTGGAATATGTTTCTGATTAGGAGACGTGTTTGTAGTGTTTTAGTAGACATTGTGTATTGTGTTAGTGTATGATTTTATTTTTTTAAAATTTGTTTTGGAGTTTAGTTAACAATGTGAGATTTTTAGCAAGAAATTAACTGTTTTGCCAATTATGTGTATTAGGTCGGTTGGTGTGTTAAGAGTTTAGGAAAATTGGTAACAGTACTGAGACATCTGTCACAGCGATTGTGAAAAACTGTAAAGCTCTCTGAAACACAGCTGTTATTAATAATGTATGTTTGGAGATGGGCATCACAACCTGGCACCCAGGCTGAGTTGAGGATTATTTTAGCCAATAGAAGTTAAAATGCTAAAGCTTTATTCACCCCAAAGCGGCATTCCGCACATTTTTATGCAGGCATCCTCTGTGTATGTGTCCGACAACAATCCCAAATTTCACCCGTTGGTACTTTTTCCCTCAAGCCGTTTCTGCATGCAGTTTGCCACACACAACGTTCAAATCTAAAGCACCACCTTCATCGCAGCATTCAGCTCAAAATGAATGGACTGTAATCAACATGTTGTGAGCTACTCATTATTTTCAGGCTTTCAAATAGGTATTTTCATATCTTCTTTTGTTCCCTGCCCCATTTCCCCAATTTCCCCTAGAGTCCAGAATGTATTTATTACAGAAGAAAGGTACTGCTCAAACCCATTTGGGTTCATGTACAATTCTGACGGGGCCCTATACATTTTTCTTTAATTATGTTTTAAGCATTGAGGTTTTTTTTCAGTTTCCCGGTCCCGGTTTTGGTTTGAATTGGTTCCAGAAATCCCAATTACAAAATAGGAAGTTCTCTGTCAATGTCAAAGGTTATGTCAGGTGTGAACACACTTTTACGGAGGTGTGAACACACTTTTACGGAGGTGTGAACACACCTTTACGGCGGTGTGAAACCCCTTCAGCAGCACATTTCACAATGTCTGTATCTAGCACAAAATGTAAGTGGCTAACACCATCTCTGATTTGTGATTGTACATCGACATATTGTACTTTGTCATGATGTCTTTTTGCCAAGTAAGACTATGTTTTTAGGCAATTGGATGTTTTTAGATGTTTTAGGCAATTATTAAAATATGAACAATTAAAACCTCTTGGCGTCGGTTGGTCCAGCGGTCTAAGCCTCTGATTCGGAATCTTCCCCTCTGATCTTTCAGCACATATTCCACAATTCCCAGTCAAATAAAGCATAAAATGCTTTAAAGAAACCCTGTTTCTGTTTGCACTGCCCTGCGGTAAGACCGTATGCCCTGATTAACAAAAAGGTTACCAAAGTGAATCCCGCAGCAGGCAATCTGTTATTTTGTCCCTGAGCAAGGCAGGTCACCATAATTGTTGTAAATATGAATATGTTCACAATCAACCTACCTGGCATTTAAAAGGTACATTATCATCATGTACATAAACAAGAATACAACAGTATGATTGATAGATGCACCAACAAACTGTTTAATGCGTAATACAATTCAAGCTTAAACAAAAATACATTTGACTACGGAAATGCTCTATCTTCTGAATTTTTTAGGAGTTTCCTTCCCACAAATGAACATATAATAGTGGAGTATACAAATACTAATGGCGTGAGTGGGCAGGAGAGTCTGGATACAATAGCTGTAGCATGGTGAGTGAGAGTCATTTATCAACGTCATGGATGAACCACCGAATGGCACACCCACGTAGTATGTTTTTCTAAACAGATATGCAATAAATTGGGCACCCCAAATGGTGCCTAGGTAACTCTGCTCTCACTAAACGGGTACCATTTGGGACAATGCTACTCAGTAACAGATTGAAACAAGTCTGGTATACAGATATGTACTTATTCACCTACGCTCAGATTCCTTAACACAGCCAGATATATGATTTTGCTGTGTTGTCTATTGGACCTAGGACCTTTAGTCAACTACTTAGTACTGCACTCAGTTATGAGCACTGGTCCTACAACAAACATCACATAAATATGGCGGTCTGTTGCGTATAGTGCAGACCGCCCTTATTTGGTGGAGGACCCGGTGTAGGCGGCCCCGACCCCAGTCCCCTATTGAGGGAGAGAGAGCTGGGGGGCGACGGATCGCGTCTGGTGCTGTCACGGTGTTGTAGTGTGGCGGAACCATACGCGGACATTTTTAATAAATGAAAAGGTGTATTTAATCACAAACAAAACAAATACAAACTTCACGTAACTGTAAACGTAAAATGAAAGGACTAACTAACATTAAACGGTTTACAAAGAAACATGTAGCGTATTCACATGAAATGTGAGTTAAACAGAGACAAACCGTGAGCTGTTGAGATAAGCACAAACAATAAACCACACCGGGTGTGGTGACAAACTAACCTAAGTAGGCTCCCCAATCAGAGTCAACTGAATGCAGCTGCTCTGACTGGGGAGCCCACAGCGGCATAAAGAGGGCTAGAGGCCTCACAAATAGTCTTGCCCTGAAATGGCCAGGGGCTCGCAGCCAGGGCATGACAGGTGCCCAGCATGGAGCTCCATGGCGGGGGGGGCAACCAAGTCCACAAGTACCCAGGAGCGGCCTGCTCAGATTGGGCCACCACGGTGTGAATTAAGCCCTGTGTGTCTACAGCCCTGGAGGAGGCAGAGATGTTGTGGAAAACGGTTCCTGTGCTCAGGCAGGTCACACTGGCTACATAAAAAAAAACGTACTCTGCATTGCAAATGTATTCCCAACCCTGTGGCTATTTGGACGTTCAGTGCTTAAGACATTACCTAATTATTACAATCTAACGTAACCTGAATGCATTGTGATATGCTGAGCATCGTGTGTATGCGGATGGCACAGGCTTGATTCCAAAACGTCCTACTCTGGCACTTCTCAAATTTAAGAGCTGTGAGAATTGTAAATGTTATCCTTGCTTCATGTCTCCATCTCTGTGTTTTTGGTGAAACAAAGTCATCCCCGATTTCTGGTTACCAACTGAAGTTGTCCCTTAGTGTCGGGAAATGTTTGGTCTTTTCCAATTAGCTTTTCCGTTCCCCACTCTCATTAATCTCCCTCGGCCGCTGATCGTTTCCTTTCCTCAAGTCCAAAATCACTTGAGGTGATTCATGCCTGTTTTCCACAAACACCTCGGAGACAGAATTAGCAAACAGACAATGCCAATGACACTAATCCCTGTCTGAAACGGAGATCCTTTATAATAAACCAGAGCTCAGGCCGCCTGTTGACAGGCACATGGAAGCGTCTTCAGTGTCTACGTCCTAGACTGTAGGACGACACAGAGCTGCTGACATGACAAATGTGTTGACGTGCAAAACCGTGTAACGCCAAGCTCAAACACGGCACGCACGCGACACACCGTCGTTGTTGGGATAACAATAGGGGACAAAAACCCAATTAAATGTGTGTGCGTGCGTGCATGTGTTCATGTCTGTGTGTACATACACATATACGCCAATGAGCCAAAACATTATGACCACACACAGGTAATGTTGATCATCTCCTAACAAGGGGCACATTTTAAAGTCTGACGGAATAAGATAGGTGTAGTTGCAGTCAGCGTGCTGGAGGCAGGAGAAATGGACAGGAGCAAAGACCTGGGGGACTTTGACAACGGTACCACTGGTCAGAGGGCCCATGATGACCCCCATCCGGCTGTCGAAAGGGCCTACAATGGGCCCACGAGTGTCTGAACTGGACCTTGGAGCAGTGGAAGAGACCTGCTTTGTCCACTGAGTTTCGTTTTCTTTAACATCCCGGCCGTGTACGTGTGGACCGCTTACCTGGGGTACCAGGATGCTCTGTGGGAAGACAACAAACCAGCGGAGGAGGTGTGATGCTCTGGGCAATGTTCTGCTGGGAAACCCAAGGTCCGGGCGTCCATGTGGACGTCAACCTAACACGTGCCACCTATCTAAACATCGGTGCAGACCAGGAACACCCCCTTCTTGACGATGGTATTCCCTGATGGCAGGGGCCTCTTTCAGCAGGATAATTGCGCCCTGCCACAATGTTCAGAAAGTGATCGAGGAACATGATGAAGAGATTAAGGTGTTGCCTTGGCTTCCAAATTACCTAGACCTCAATCTGATTGAGCATCTGTGGAATGTGCTGGATTAACAAATCCAATCCACGGCAGCTTCACCTTGCTATTTACAGGATTTGATAGATCTGCTGCTAATGTCTTGGTGCCAGATACCACACCTTCAGGGTCCATACCTCAGCTGGTCAGTGCTGTTTTGGTGGAACACAGAGGACCAACATCATACTAGGCATGTGGTCATAATGTTTTTCGGTCATGTGTACAATATTAAAAACAAATCTAAAACGTAAATAAACTTGATGTTCTGACACTGCTATCAGAATTTATCTATATACAGTATCTATAATGATTATTATTTTCAGGCTTTTTAGGCTTAATTCTACAAGAAAGATTTGTAAGGTAGATGATAGATAGTTTGACCTGTCTAAGCCAGACAATGGTATCCAAATAGCATTTTTTTCCAGTAAGACTAGGACTAATTAGGGACATTCTTTTGATAACACTCTTTGAGGGGCCATTTTGAACCTTGCCGGTGAAAGACGAGTTATAATAGTGCTTATTAATCTCCATTGGAAGGTAGGTTGTAATCTGCCTGGTTAATTAATTAATTTCAGTAATTGACCAATAAGACAATTGCAATTGCAGTGTTAATTACTAGCACCTGCATGTGTTCCAATAAACTACATATAAGCAATTTTTTATTCACACTAGTCAACAAGCTACTGTATGCTATGAGGTGACACTCACACATACATGCACGTGTATTGCTTTGGCCAAACCACTGACACGGCGTATAAACACCCCAACAATGTTGTTTATCTGGTAACTAACATGGCAGTCTTTGTTGAACAATGCTGTTGCTGGTGATAGATGAACGGGGACAATCTCAGATGCTTTTAGGTGCTTCCCAACAACGATTTGTCTTTTTCTGTTTATAAGTGGCGGCGGCCCAGACTTCATATATTACCGCTCCAACACACACCGAGAGAGGTGACGGTTTTAGACCTCCCCTTGCCTCTGGCGTATCTGTCAGGGGAGTGCACAACCTAACCGCCGGAAAGTAGTGTCCGGCAGTTCCCATTTTCACCTGTTCAAACCATGAACCATGTCTCTGTCGCAAATCTTTTCAGAAATGTCCATCTAGATAAATCAAACAAGTCTAAAGAACTGACAAATTCTTGACAACCGCAACCCATAATCACTGCCGAATGGCAAGAACACATCGTAGAAACACATGAAATGATCTTTAAGCAGATTTATTTTAAGAATTGGTCATGTTCTCAGGTGAGGTAGACCCCAACCAGATGTGTTCGGGTTCCCCAAAAGGGTTAGGCTAGCTCTGTTCTCAAGTTCGCTGTGTTGGGAACAACAAGAGGCGGTAGATATGAGTTCAGCCTGGTCAGTTGTGGGTCAGCCAACCAGAATAAAGTGTCCCTGAAAGAGGTGGAAGGCAGCCTGGTTGGCCGGCAGTCGGTCTGCTTTACCACTGTTTTTGTGAGCTACAAGTGGAGAAAAAACAAAGCCAGCCAGGCAGCTTCAAAGCAGCCGGATGACATTTAAGGCTTTCTATCTTCAAAGCCCTATTTGCTTTTGTAGTTCCTCTTTGAGTATATCTAATATTTTCTTCTTCCCCAAAGGATCAGAGACGACTGAAAACACAGCTTTAGACATTTGTGGTAATATCATAACATGTTTAGTAACCCATATATGTATAGTGTATATGTATATATAATATAGATCTTTATTGTTGTTGCTGAGAATTAAAAGCTAGTAAATCTTAAGCTATGGTTTGGGAAAGTATTCAAAAAGAAACAGAAAAACGCTAAAGGCTTAACTCATATAAATCGTGCCTCTTGAAAATATTGGGAAGATGACGCCCTTGCTTGTGTGCGAGCCTCATTGACGTTCATTCAAATGTTCCCCCTGCTGGCCCCTTTCAATATTCATGTGCCCCCCTTTTCTGCGTTGCACCAGGGCTCAATGACCAAAACGGGTAAATGTATTACCTGGTTTGTTCATGTATTTGTCATTTTCTTACTTATAGTCAAGGTCCATTGACCAGCCCACCCCTTCCATTGTGTTATTATAGGCTCCCGCTGATTGTGACCGGTCAGGTTAAGGTTGTGGTCAGTCTTGTGTTCTCCACCTAATTTACAAGGGTTTTGGTGTGACTGACCTCGGTCCTATCTGATGGATTCTCTGCAGAATACCAGTTTTGTGTATCAATGGAAAATGTTGTCCCTGCTTTATTAACCATATGTTAATATGGTTTTAGCATATTATGTGTGCCATCAAAAATGTGATTTTCTTCAACTGAAATATGAGCGTTTCTGTTATTGAGTTGTAGAAATAGGCCATCTGCATTTGCTGGTTGTTAGCATTAGAATACCTAGGGATTTTATAACGATTGTATAGCGATTTTCAGTCATCTTAAACAGACATTGCTTTAGTGATATCGGAGTACCACCACCATTTTGTCAGGATGTAATCTGTACAAAGACAAAAATGTGTCTACCTGTCTACCATGCAATGTCAATGCTGACAAAAACATTGTTAAGTTCAACCAATGCCGTAATTGCTTAAATTTTGCCAGCCCCTCCAAAAATGCTGCTAGGTTAACTATGTCTGAAATATCCCCAATCAGTCTTAATTATGTACGTAGACTAAGGCTGTCCCAATTAATACATAATTGCCTGATCACAATTATTTGAGCCAGTTCGCAACATTCTCATAGACAACAATCCTTTAACAATCTTTTTGTTTTTGATTCCAAAATTATATGCATTTTTAGACCAATGTTAAAAAACGTCTTAACAAATACCAAGCAAATGATGTCAGTTTCCGTCAGTTAGAATGTCTGCGCATGGGTGCAGAAGAGTGTTTGACAGATCTGCGGAAAGTTATTGGCGCAGATAATTTACTAAGACTCGTTTTCTTCTTCAATTCAGTATGTTTAAACCTAGTTGAGAATTGTTTTGCTATGCACATTAATTTCATTTTTTAATTGACAAACATGTTTCTGGCGCATCAAATCTACAAAAGAAAAAGCACTCAAGCAGGTGTAACTTTTCTTTACAAATATTTAACTGTTAGTACTATGAATTAAAAATATCAGGCACGGAGGGAAAAGTCACATTTTGTTATTTCCAATCATATTTCCTAATTAGATAGTGAGCATTACAATGTATTGATAGAAATATATGTTGTCCCATTGCATATATATGTTGAAACACGTTTTGCTACATAAGGAAGGCTGTTTCAAATAACCAGGCTGTAATACTTTCATCAGAGCCAGAGGTGAAACGTCACGATGTGCAGTGGGATGTTTTTGTCATTGATTTGGGTGGTGTTTTGTGAACAGCCATCGTTAACAACATTTATTCAGTGGTAGTTCCAACACCAAACACAACTGCACCCCTATGAGTGCCAAATTGAAAGAGGTGAGACCAATAACTCTATGTAACAGAATTTTTGTTCCTGGGTAGTAAGGGTTATTATGAATGAATTATTTCATAATTGGTTATGCCTGAGAAGGATCTAAAATTGCTTTTGTTCTCCACAAACCTTGCTTTTGTGGCCAGAACAGTGATATATTGTAATTGACCTGTGTCCAACAATAATTTCAATCTTCGTTCTCCTTGCTCCTCTGAGTACGCTCCCATGTTCTGCTTGATTTTATGAAGTTGAGCATCAAGGATATGGACATGGAGACATGGAGGGATATGGAGGGACAATCTACAGCCCGTTGTGCCGTGAGTCTCAACCAGCTCCACGTAGTTTTCAGCCATGTGATTGCCCAGGAATCCCCGAACCACTGCGACAAAGCTGTTTCAAGCTGCTTTCTCCTTGCTAGTGAGCCTGGGGAATTCACTGCACTCCGGGATCTCCCGATGTAGACACCGGCTTTGACCTTTGCCTCAGACAGCTTAGAGAAGAAGGGTACTGACTTAAGGGTACCGACTACTTATCTAGAGCTCTGACAAATTCTTTCATAAGGCTCAATATCAATGCGCAGTGGTGGGATCAGCACCTTCTGGGGTCCGCCAGTGGCTCCCACTTGACATGGTTCCTCCCACAGAGAATTGGGTTTGCTGTGGCCGGTCCCACCGGTGGCGGTGCACCTTGGGGTCCCTGCTGTCCCAAAGGCAAAGATAGCAGGGAAACCTGGAGACCCATCGGGAATGCCACCATTTTGAAGTCTCCTACGACCTCCCAGCCATACTCATCATACTTCCAGGAGCTAAATTAAACGGGTGGGCTTAAGGCTTATTGAAAAGTTCTAGAAAGGTAGAGAAGTTACTCCATACTAAGCCCTGAACATTTTGAAATGTTAGATTTCAAACTTTTCTGGTCACAAAAGCCCATTTTGTAGGGAATAATATACATCTTCTGTATTTTGGAGGCATAAGTTAATAGTTTGAAGGAGACCAATCGACTTACATTTCAATACTGTGTTGGTGTTTGGGACCTGAGGAGACCAATTGCTGTAGTTTTGAAAATGAAATGTATTCCCGTTTTTGCTTGATATAGGATTTCAGCTGCTTTCCTTTTTCATATTTATTTTTCAAAATGCAAGTTTTCAATGGGTGACAGGTCTGGGCTACAGGCGAGCAAGTGTAGCACCCAAACTATTTTACTGAGCCATGATGTTTTGATACGTGCCGAATGTGGTTTGACATTGTCTTGCTGAAATAAGTAAGGCCTTCTATGAAAAAGATGCCATGCCATGTGCACTAATTCACCCCCATACCATCACAGATACTGGCCTGATGGTCCCTCTCCTCTTTAGTCTGGAGGATGTGGCTTAAATGATTCCCTAAAATAATGCAACATTTCCATTTGTCAGACCACAGGACAGTTTGTGCATGGTAGTTTTAACTTACATTAATGGAAGCAGCGACTATGTTCACAGACAATGATTTTCAGAAGTGTTCCTGAGCCCATGCAGTGATTTCCATTACAATATTGTGTATGTTTTGAATGCAGTGCCTGAGGCGCCCGAAGATCACGGCCATCCAATATTGGTTTTTGGTCTTGTCTTTGGCATTTTCCGGATTCTCTGGGTCTTTTTATGATATTTTGTACCGTAGAAGATGAGATCCCAAACTCTTTGCAATTTTACATTGAGAAATGTTATTCTTAAATAAACAGAGTGGTGAATCCCTCCCTATCCTCACTTCTGACAGACCCATCCTCTCAGGAATGATATTTTAATACCCAGTCATGTTACTGACCTGTTGCCAGTTTATCTAATTAGTTGTGTGATATTTCACCAGGTTTAGTTTTTTAGCACTAAACAATTTTTTCATTATTTTGTTTCCTCTGTCCCAAACTTTCTGGAACTTGTTGCTGGCTTTAAATTCAAAGTAGACCTTTATTTTTCAAGAAAAAATAAAATGTCTCAGGTTCAACATTTGATGTGTTTTCTTTGTACTGCTTTCTATTAAATATAGGGTTTACGTGATTGGCACATTATTGCATGGGGTTTTATTTACATTTTACGCTGCATCACAACGTTTTTGAAAACAAGGTTGTATATTTGAATAGCCACTGTTATGAAACGTTGATCCTGTGTAATATCTTTAATTAATATTGGTATATTAGGTAAATATGCACAAAAAGGCCTGTGAAAAAAATGCGCATTCCGTTCATCAGCCTAATTTTACACTCAACAAAAATAACATGAACCTTTAATTGAGTGAATATTGTTTATTCAATAAGCAATTAATTTATTCAAAAACATGCATGCCACATTTACTGGCACTGCTAGAAAATCCCAAGAGCAAAATGTAATTGATGTATATTCTGATTAAGATTTGAACATCTTTGGTAACTCAGTGGTTATCCCTGACATCCTGTTTCACTGGGGAATAAATACAAGTTGATGCACAGGTTAAACCCCCTCATCCATCAACACAGGAACAACCAGAGAAAACACAAATGAAAAGGTTGCTCACTTTCAGCCAGTGGCTGAGTTTGTTACGTCTTGATGTCACCAAGTTCCCAAAACTATGGTTAGACGTCACCTCCATGAAGAAACAAGTTGTTTGAAAGGATTGCCGGCGTAAATCCTGTGCTGTCACCATATCACAAATGCAAGTTTGCAAGAATTTTGACAAACGTCATTGGAAGTTTGATTGGAATTTGGTTCTATGGTCTACTGCAATTGAAATAGGGTTTTTCGGAAACAAGCGCCAGAGGTGAGATTAGTGTAAGAATAGCAGTGCTCATGCATATGAGACAGAAGTATGGTGGTGGTTATAGGATGTTGTAGGGCTCTATTATTTCCAATGGCCCTAGGAACCTGGTTATGATACATTGCAAAATTGACACTAGCAGGTAACTGGAGATTTTAGGATAAAACCTTTTTTTATTTGAACAATTTGGATTTGATGAAATGTTGGATTCAAATGATGTTTTTGTGTGCTATCACGGTGGTAAACAACAATGTTTCACAGCTTTTTTTGTTCATATAAACTTAAAGTGTCAGTCATTCTGGAGGGTATATACAATATATATGCTCTTTGACCAAAACACAAACCTTCTCCTGCTTTGCTTTAAGTGCCTTAGTAGGGACCAGGATACGAAGCTGTTCACATACTCAGGTGTGCTAACAGTAGCTACTGTGATTTGTATTTTGAACTTTCTGAAAATGTAGCCCCTGTATTTGAATCTGCCAATTTGTGTAGCCATTAGCAATTATGGAAATCAAAACAATCTTCTAGTAGAGGTTTCCCCCAAATCATTCTCAATTGAATGTTAACTACAAAGGAGCCTGTGCTTTGCATGCAAAATAATATTATGACTATTTTCATCAATCCAGTGGGTATTGCACGCTGCGTGGTAAAGCACATTTCTAAACAACATGGTCTTGCTTGGTGCACGCTTGAAATAAAGCAAAAATAAAAATGGCTCCAGTTTTTCCCAGACCTCAAAAGTGGTCTCCAGATGTATTGTAATACTTGTTTTTGACCAAAAACATCCAATTTGGTTGTTCTTTCTTCTGGACTGATTTTCTTTACTGTACATGGGAAGACAAAACTGAAAAAAATAGTATACAATGGAAACAGATTTCATAGGGTCCTGTATTTTTGTAGGAGACAGTGTTCCACAGGGATGCATTTAAAATAGGTCATCACTAATCCCTCTCGAAATGAGCATTCCCCACTCCCTGATGTGCACCCATCAAAAAAGAAAGAAAAATAACCATGAATTATTTATAGGTTCTAAGAGGGATATCTCCTCCCTGTCATGTGTATATCTCTTTCTCTCTCTCTTTCTCCCTCTTTCTCTTTAAATCGATATGGCGCTGACTGTCACGGGTCAGTGGCCCGTACGCATGGGGCCGCGCGGCTTCAGAGGAACGTCGCGTCTCGCGGGGCCCTTTTTCCTGGTGATAACTGCGTTTTATCTGAACCCACTCTTAAAGGACGCTTGCTTTCAATTTCACTCCAATATCCGTCCAAGATTGACTGGGGGAGACAGTATGGAGTGAAATACATTTTATATATATATATTTATATATATATTCATCAATCAGTCTTCAGGGCCCTTGACAGCCCTATAAGCCGCTATAGTGGTTTTATTCAGCTAAGTGTGTTTCTGGCAAGAATTTCTAGGACTTAATGTGGGCTTTTATTATTCCAGATAAAGGTGTGCAGCAATTATTCTGGCAGGGACACAAATTCAGCGAGGAAATACAGGATGCTGTATGTTGGATACTCCAAAATGGCACGGTGGTAAAGGCACATCCTTGCAGGCAACATCACAGCTATGGCGGTTATATCTGGGTTATAATTAGGGGTTATAAGGCTTCGCAGATTAGCCCAGCATTGGTGGGCTACTGCCCTTGCCTTGTTGAACCCTAACAACATTGTGGCAGGTGAGCACAGTCATGGTTGTTAGCTGGCGAATGCACTCTCATCTAGGTGCCTGTTTTTGACATATAGTCATTGGTTGGGCGAACGGTGTGAGAACGCTTGGCATGATGTGCTTTGGGGGGGGGCATGTCTCAATCTTCTAATCTCCAGAACCTGTTGGTGAGTTTCTGCAATCGAGTACGGACGTGATTGCAGGTTGGACGGAATGGAGGAGGTGGGAATATGTGTCAATAAAGTACTGCTTTGATTCTGAACAAAACATCCACAAAAGGGGACCAAAGAGTAGTTTACTTTTATCACATCTAATAACACACCATAGCTGTACCAGGGAAAGGGATGACTGGCACTGTGCTCCTGGGGTGTGTTTATCCAGTCACCACACAAACCTGTGGTTTAAGAAAATCTCCAATTACCGAGGTTTGAGATTGGAGGCGTCTGTCCATTATTGGACTGAACACAAGTGTCTCTCTCCCTGTCAACACGCCCAGGCAGAATCTCGCTCCAAAGGGGGAGGTGTAGAAGGTGTTACATTAGCACCTGGAAGTGTTAACAGCCAAAACAAGTGACCTTTTAAACTTGCAGCGATACCTGGGAAATTCTTTGTGTGCCTCCTAAATGGCACCCTATCCCCTTGAAAGTGACCAGGGCCCATGGGTGTCCAAAGGTAGTAAACACAATCTGGAATATATGGGTGCCATTTGAGGCGCCACCATTCCCCCTCCAGGACACATTCTACGTCACTCCTCCTCTCTCTTGTACCCTCTCTTCACATTCTACGTCTCTCCTTCTCCTTTCTCTTGTACCCTCTCTTCACATTCTACGTCTCTCCTTCTCCTTTCTCTTGTACCTTCTCTTTCTGCTCCAATCTCCTCCATTTGACTCCATCCCTTTTATGTTCTCTCCCTGAACTACTTCCCCTTTGTTACCCCTACAGTTGAAATTCAAGAACTTGCCATTGTGATCTTAGAGTGGCCTGTCCTGCTCCCAGCTAATGCCCGTAAAAATGTCACACCACCTCTGCATCGTCTTTTATATCTTTCACGGAGCTTGCCATCCCTGAAGGCGGTGTGCTTTTACAAACCTTATGACATCCCCTCAGGGGCAGTTATGTTACCACGGTGCCCCGGTTCTCTTCTAACCTCCGAACTCAAACCCCCCCCCCCTTCACAGTAGCGGTTGGCACGCCGTCTGTGTTGGTGTGACAGATCCTGTGTGTGCAGATTCAGACTGGTGTGCCTGTGCACTGAACAGCAGCAGCTAGACCCATTACTTCCTGGTTCTGTGCGTCCCAGTCGTCAGCCAGGGGCTCTAATTAGACAGATAAGCAGCGCGACTGGAATCAGCTCTTCCTGGTAATCAGCCCCGCAGAGCCCCGGCAGACAGCTAAATGAGGATGAGGCATGCCACCCAACAGGTGTCCTTGAAGAGACACACGGGGAAGCACAGACTTAGCATGCGGCTAGACACTGTATATAGGCTGACTGCCATGTGTGTGGACATGAAATGTTCCGTGTAATGTGTAGGGCCGGATCACAGACTGACATTAATTCACATGTTAAGAGTGTCTCTTTATACGTCTGCGCACACAGATTTCCATACCTACTCTAGCATCACGTATTTTAATCAGCAACCGGGTCGGAATGTGTGTTTTTATGCGCGGTTCCTTGGTTAGCGGTGCCTGTTGATTTGGTCTATGAAGCGCCACTCCAGTGTCAAACAAACGAACCAACCGACTCACACTGTGTGGGTGAGGGACCCAACGAGCCGCCGTTGCGCTACACAGCAGGATGGTAAACATCGATCGTTTTGGAATTTCTCTTCAACACCCTATCTCCTTTTTCCTCGTGTTTTCTCCCTCGCTCCCTAATCCCTTTCTGCCTTTACGCTGGTCTCTTTAGGAGTTTCTGTCCTGAAGCCATATGAAGAAGAAAAAGGAACACAGGCAGGAGGAACCCAAACAATATGTATCGAATACCAATTCAGACAGGAAATATCGAGTTTAAAATAAATGAAAGGAAAAAAGATCAGACTCTCGTGTCGACGTTGTGTTCCGTTTTCATCTAACACCCACATGTCCCCCTGATACGATACCACAGCTTTGTGAGATGAACTCTGGGATTTAACCACTGCTGGAGACCGTGACTGAGCCCCAGGTTATATTCTCTTTTTAGTAGTTCAACAAGTCAGAATTACAGCCACAGACAAAAGAACATTGGACAGATTGTCTGGTCCGTCTTTATTGGACCTGGCGATATATATCTTTCACCATTTTTCCTAATGATTTCAATCTCAAGGATGAGAATTGGCTAGAATGGTCCATTGGGCACCCCACACAAGTGTCCTTAACAAATTGGAATGTGTCGTATTTTCTCTCTTTTTAATCGTGTTGGCAAACAAACGACCTTGAATGTAGAGATTGTAGAGGCGATGGGATTAGATGCTGTGAGTGGGTGCGTGCGAGTGGTATTCGTCTGTTTACCCACCAGGCACCGAGGCACGGCAGACAGATCATGGGTTCCTATAGCTGGCTGTAGTAATGGCTCTGGGTTGTGTTTAGCCAACTGTGAATAACTGTCTGGTCACCTCTCTGGTACCTGTTCATGGGCCATGGGGTCTCTTTTGCAGCATGAGATACTGGCAAAAAGCTGGTCCATTTTTACAATTTCTGCTAAATTTAAAAAGAGAAAGGCAGCCAGTATAGAGCCAAATTGTATTGAACGTAAGACAAGAAAACATCAAAACACATTCAACTTCCATCAATATATATATATATATATATATGTAAGCTATGTACAAAGGTTTTGGGACACCTATATGTCTGGGAACTGGCTGGCGGGGACAAGATGGCAAACCTATGCGCATGAAGGAGAGCGCACGAGCAGAAAGAGCTGGGTGACTAAAACCTTTTATTGATAGGTTCATAAAATATTTCATTTCAGTTTTTTTTTTCTAACTTTAAATACATTTGAGCTCATTTTGGCTCCATAAGACATTCTTTTAGGTGTTCTTTTGTGTTTTTGTTTTGAAGCTTCATTGTGGAATTTGAGGAACATTAAGCATTAAGGTTAGAGTTAAGGGCTGTCGTTGGACCATCCAGGAAGTATTTTGAAATAAAAATGTGTTTACGTTAAAGGATAGCTTTTCAAAATGGTGCTTGCCGCGTTGGATTCAGCATATCAAATTTTTAGAGGGACCCTGCAATCTCGTGAAACAAAAGGGGAAATTACGTTTGGAAATATTCATCTCTAAAGCCATACAATTAATGACAATAGGTGTAGCCTTATATCAGCAAGCTGAAGATAATGAGAAAGATGTATGAGAATTATGTATTAGGAACGATGTATGAGAACGATGTATGAGAAAGATGTATGAGAATTATGTATTAGGAACGATGTATGAGAACGATGTATGAGAATGATGTATAAGAGCGATGTATTAGGAATAATGTATAAGAACGTTGTATGAGAACGATGTATGACAACGATGTATGAGATAGATGTAGGCTAAAAGGTTCTAAATTAATAAGATACCATTTCACAAACAGCATGTGTTTCATGAGCTTTTTCCCTGGACTTGTATTTCTTCTACTTTAGAGACATTGCAACTTTTCTGGGTATGACACTTGGCTAAAACAGTCTGGGCCAGGTGTACACAGATCTGTTTCAGAAATCTCTGACAGATTAGAGTGACAGCGTGCGTTATTTCTGATGACAGTCGGAACAAATCGGTCATAATAAGGTCACCTTGGAATTTCTTCCGCTCTCAGATCACCCTTCACAGATCAACGCAATTACCCACCACAGTGTCCGTTAAACAGAGACGTGGCTCTGCGCCAGCGTGTCTGAGCTCCACTGGCCATGTATGAGAAAGATCCAGGCTTTGCTAGCAGCTTAGTGGGCCTTGGGTCCGTACCCCAACAGGGCTGAGTGGGCCTTGGGTCGGTACCCCAAACAAAGCTGAGTGGGCCTTGGGTCCGTACCCCCAACAGGGCTGAGTGGGCCTTGGGTCCGTACCTCCAACAGGGCTGAGTGGGCCTTGGGTCCGTACCCCCAACAAGGCTGAGTGGGCCTTGGGTCCATACCCCCAACAAGGCTGAGTGGGCCTTGGGTCCGTACCCCCAACAAGGCTGAGTGGGCCTTGGGTCCGTACCCCCAACAGGGCTGAGTGGGCCTTGGGTCCATACCCCCAACAGGGCTGAGTGGATACCCTCTCGTTGAGTTCATGTGAGCTGCTCACCAGCCCTTATATTCTTGGTTGCAGAGTCAAGCTGTTCCGTCTCCAAATGCTTTTGCGATTGATTATTTCACGCACACAACAGTAGCGTGGTAAGTTTGTCTAATAGAATTGAACTTGTGATGTATGTTGTCTCATCTCGAACAGAGGGTATTAGTTTGTTTTATTAGTGTCTCCGTCAGCTGCAATACAGCCTGTATACCACTTTACAATTCAGTCACCAGTAGTGGTACCAATAAAACATCTCCACACAATACAAGCATACAACAACCAATACATTCAAATACACAACTCATGTCAGTCTCTTTAACCCATTGGTCAAATAGGTGTGCTGTCTCGTGTGTCTGTGTTATTTCTTAGATTGTCAGTTGCTACACCAAGTTGGATTTTACGACATCACCTGGTCATTAGAATTCATGTGAATTATTACCCTGTGGACTGGAAACCAAACCTAGGTTATGTGTGAGATGGGCCGAGTGAAACCATGAATAGGTGTGTATGTGTGCATGTGAGGTGAGAGGAGTGTTGCAGCTCTGTTGTGTACTGTGTTTAGTAATGTGGGGTCTTGCTGGAGGCGGTCTGTGGAGAGAGCTTGCTGGATAATTGCTGCCACGGTGACAGGTAGGGCTGTCTCTGTCACTGTTCTCTCTGCAGGGAGGCTATGTCAGAGTGTGTGGGTGTGTGTGTGTGTGTGTGTTTGTCTGTGTTAATGTGCAACATCCCTGCCTTGAGACGGTGGCCAACTGCCAGATGTTTTAATCTGGGTGTAAGCAACATCAAACACACCACACACACACACACACACTCAGAGGAAGTAAATACATGTCTCTGCACGGAGAACATGATTATTAAGCATTTCAAGTATATATATTTTGCTCAGGAGAAAGTCTAGTATAAATGACCAGTGAGTATATCGTTTTTCCCGGCATGCCCTAATATGAAGACCAGCGACACAGTGCAGTCCTCCGCGCCATTCATTCTAATAGGATCAAATCCTGTAAATGCTTTAGTTACTGACAGGAAAGAAACATTCAGTAATAACTTCATTCTATTCAATTGCCTTCCTCTCCACCAACGTAATCAGCAGAGCTAAACATAGGACGCCGTCCCCATTAGGGTAATTGTTTCAGAGTCGTATGGGAAACCTCATCAAGCAATAGTTGCAACCTCAGTTTATAGCCCGGCGTCTCTTTTGAACAAACGTCAAATGGATTTCGTGTTGAGCGTGTCATGCATCCGCCATTCCTCCTTTTGGTTCGGTGGTGGGGGGTGGGGGGCAGCAGAAACGTATCCCTCGGTGGACTTGGAGTGGCGTGCGTGGGGTTTCGTCTCACATCTGGACGGGCCCGCGATCCAAATCGGCCGCTGGTAGCGCTTCTGTTCCCATCGTCTCCTGCAGTCCGTGAAGAATTGGTGTCAGCACCTATCAAACGGAAAATGCCTATTCTACACGGAGTGTCAGAGGAGCCACAATCTATTAGTCAACCCAGAGAAATGGAGAGAGAGTGGAGAGAGGGGAGATGGAGGACGGGGGGGAGAGATTGTGAGTTTGGGTGCGTCTGTCCGTGCGTTGGCTCAGGTGCACGTTTGGGCTTCCTGTAACTGTAAGTGTCTAAATGCCCATGACCTTTAAATGTTTGTATGCTGTCATCTGTAATGTGACTTTGAGTGAACTGTTGAATTAAAATGTGTGTGTGTTTGTGGTCCCTCATGAGGCCACTTAAGTGTTTTTGTATTCACGTTATCTGGGTGAATGTGTCTTGAAGGTTACCCAACGAGATGCAATACTTCAAGTGTCCGGCGTAGTTCCTGTATTTAACATTATACATTGCTCCAAAACATTCAGGAAACAATTAAATCACACATCGGGTCTTAATGAAGGAAATATATTAAAGATCAAAGTCTTTTTCTGTACATTGTGTAATTCCAAACAAAATGAATTAACATTGTTAAATGGAAACCAAAATCACCAACTGACATAGCGATGGAAACAAACGGCTGTTAAAACTTGTGTAAATTTCATCACAGCAACTCATAATGTGACTCAGTAGTGTGTATAGCCCCCACCTGCCAGTATGTACTCCCCACAATCTCTGGGCATGCTCTTGATGAGACGGCGGATGGTGTCCTCTGGGATATTCTCCCAGACCTGGATCAGGGCATCAGTGAGCTCCTGGACAGTCTATGGCGCTACTTGGTGGTGTTGGATTCAGATCTGGGAACATTAGGGTCAGTCAATGGCATCAATGCCTTCATAGCTAGAGAAGAATCACTCCAGAAGGATTAGGAGAGAGCAAATTTCTGTGGCCACCACCTGCAAAACCATTTTCGTTTGGGGGTTGTCTTGCTATTTCCTCTCCAGTGCACCTGTTGTTCCTTTCATTTGCTCCAAAACAGGTGACATTGATTCACATTTGCTTATGTTTCCTTACTCGACAGATTGATATCCTCAAAGCTTCATTGACTTGGTGTTATTCTGTGATGATAATGCATTCCCTTTATTTTTGTTGGGCAGTATATATAACATATTGGAAATGTACCAGAAACCACAGAGATTTATTATTGCCCTTATGAACCAGGTACAATCGCAATCTTAATCTCTTCAACACCAGAGTAAAAAAATTACATCTTTGATATTTGAGATCTGGTCACTGTTTCAGGGATGTCATGTTGGTCTTTTTGTACTGTCCACTGTATATGAACAGAAAACACAGGTCGTTTTAACACCTTTCGAAAACAGTTTTAACCTGTATGAAACGTTGTAGACACGCATCCACTGTTCATCCCGAAAGCGCCTGGTGGTCAGTGTTTGCGGAGATTCTCATTTACTGTAAATGTTGCAGATGTTGGCTCAATCTGGTATTCCCATAAAAAGCTGCAATGCTTATAGCTCTCTTTTCGCCTACGTCTTTCAGTAAAGCTGCACAGCACAGTAGATGCTTTATAAACAACTATTCATGATGGCACACAGTAGCGCACCCTGGCAAAATCGTATTAAATTCAACATTTGTCATTGGACAAATTCAGATGTTGCCTTGCTGTGGTTCCCTAATGAACACAACCCGGATGTTTAAGCGTTAGGCAATTGGTTGGGCCTGGATAGTAGCAGTTGATCGTCAGGCAGTAGGGTTGGTTTAATCCCTCTTCATGCTCCATAGGCAGTTATTGATCGGGGTAGAAACTCTGTCAGTGCCAGCCCGCATTGGTAACAGCGTGAATCCATGCAGCGGGAACGGCCACTGTGATTGCTGTTGCTATTTTGGCATTAGCTTCCAATGATGTCATACACATGGCGTTGGTGAATGGGTTGCCATTTTCGATTCGGAGCAGGAAGAAAGGTTTCTTTTTTTTTTCTACAGTACTCTCATTCTATATGCCAACCACTTTGCCCTGCTCTATTCATACGTAGGTGTACTCCAAAGTATAAGGCCTTTCATCCGGTATAAAGATTTATCAAAGCAGAGGAATGGAATAACAAGCCATATTAGTCAGAAGAAAAGATATGCAAAAGGTGACTTTTCTTGATAGTCTACGGAGGTGTGTGTGTTTGTGTGTGTCTTTGTGACTGGTGACTGGTGATTTTATTGTATTGTTGCTTAAAATTGTCAAACCACGCCATTAACATTGTCAAACCAAACAGCAGAAAACTATTTTGCATTTTTATTAGCAAAAGTTGGTCTAAGAGAGTTTGTGATGGCCTTTCCCTACTTATCCTTTTTAAGAAGAAACGTATGTCGGGCAATGCATCTGATCTCTCTGAGGTCGGGGATACTGACTCCTCTCTTTCTCTATCCTCCCATCCTTTCCTTTCACTCCCCCCTGAGATAGCAATCCTGCTTTTGTCTCCTCCTCCCCCTCTCTCCCCTCTCCTCTTTTGGCAGTAGCTATGTACAGTCAGCTTTCATATGTGCGGCAGGCGAAATGTGACGGGCAAAATGGCAGCTTTAATATTGGAGTGATAGCCCCTGATAAGGGTAACGGCTGTGGTGAGAGGCGAGTGTCTTCCGTGCCGCCCTCGCAATAAACACTTTCATTTTGTTTGCCCGGAAAGACGGATGAGTCGGAGAGACGGATGACTTGGAACAGTGGCGGGTGGGATGAAGATGCATATTCCGTATTAAAAGATCAATCAGAGGCTCGGGAATTATGCTTTTTGTCATCTATGTCTGTCAACTCATCTGAGCGACACAACACTGGCTACCATTGCAAACTAAATATGCAAACCTGAGGATTGCTGAACTCAGTGTTTAAGTTGTAGGAACATTTCCGTAATAGTCATTATACTGTGCATATCGTATCATAGCAATATTTCATCTGTCAACCAAAAGACAATGTTTTTTAACATAAAGCCTACTGAAAAAGTAAGCAGACCCCCAGGAAACCTCTCTCTTTTATCTTATGGGATACATTAAAATTATAACAAACCATACCAATAAAGCTAACCCAATTTAACCCATTGTTTTACTTTGAAACAATGATTCATTACAATTTGCTTTAAAAAATGCTGAACAAAAAGCCAGTAAATTGGGATCAGTTCCATAAAGATTAGAAACAGTGTTTGGTCTTAACCAAGTAGGTGTGGTAACTCATAATGCCAAGATCAAATGACTGAGGCCCTGACACATGATTCTGGGACACCTTACTGTTTTCAAGCAATTCAAAGTTCATTATTCCACTGTCCGACAGAGAACATAACAGATCACTGGCAATCTACATAGGATAGGTTCTCACACTATATTCAGACCAAGAGCTGACCAAAAGTTGCCCAGAGAACCCAGGATAACATCAAAGGATCCACTGGCCTCACTGCTACAATCAAATAACAAAGTGTATGAGTCTACTGTCAGAAAAGTACTGGACAACCTTGCCGTACATGTGAGGTCAGTAGAGAAGAAGCTTTAGCTTTAACAAAAACCCATCAAGACACTGACGTTTGCTGGACCATACTTAGGTAAAGAACAAGAGTACCGGAAAAATGTGCTCTGAACAGATGGGTTTTGTTGGACACAAAAACGAGACACTGCCTTTGAACAGTAGAACTTCATACCAACTGTAAAGTATGAAAGCCGTGGAACTATGGTTTGAGTCATAAGACCACGTAAAGTTACAGAGCAGGGGTGTCGTGTTCTGAGGCACATAGTGTGTAAAAGTCACCAGCCCTCTGCTGACTCAATAACTGCACAGTTCCAAACCTCTTGCATTAACATCAGCACTTAATCGGTGCACCGGGAGCTTCATGGCATGGGGTTTCCCTGGTCGAGCAGCTGTATGCAAGCCTGACATCACCAAGCACAATGCCTAGCATTGGATGGAGCGGTGTAAAGCACGGCACCGCTGCCTGGCCATACTTATGTCAACTATGAATTCCCTATTGTACCAGGGAATACAAAGCTAGAACAGAATGGCTCAAAAAGTAGAAATGGAGGTTTTTGGAATGGAGTCAAAGCTCAGATCTCAAGACTTTTAGAATGACTATGTGAACATGGCAATGTAAGGTAGAGTGGGCAGAAGCTGGGGCACAAATCTGTCTCTCCCTTGACATTCGACTGGTCTGTGATTAACGATAAGAGACCACGAAACGATGTATTTCTTACACAGTCCAGGTTTGAGCCTTGAAGTTCCATGGAACAAATGTTTTTTTGTTAGCGTCACCCAGATTGTCATCATTAGTAGGGAGGCTCTAGACATGCTAGCAATACCCTTAGGTGGGGAAGGTTAAGTTTGTCCTCAAATGCTGATACGATACCTTGGACAAGCTGCTTTATTTTTAAGGGTGGTTGTAAGAACATTTTATTGTCACAAAATTTGGGACGGATGAAAAGTTTTAACATTAATTATACAAAGAAGTGAATACGGTACGCCACAGATTCTCCTAATCTTTTTGGCATTTTGGAAAGTACTGAGTTATGTAAAATAATCTTTCTACAGTTCTTAGTCAATATTAATCTTTTTTCTAAAGGAGTTGCCTAACTATCTATTTCCGAGTAAGTACTGATGCTGAGCACTAGAGGAAGTCAGGGCTTTGTTTGAATTTACAGAATATTTGCTACAGAGCACCTGTTCTTAATGCAGCCATACTCCTAGTTGTGCATAACTGAGACCTGCAACCCCCACAATGAAATGAGTACAGTGCTACAGTTCCTGGTAAAAGTAGTGCACTACAATGTCTAGGGTGTCATTTGGGGGACTGATCTGAGTGTCTGCTGATTAAAATGACCTTTTCTAGACATCTTGACTTCTCTGGCCAAGCTTGAAGGCAGGAAGGCCCCTTGTTAGGGGATTGTTATTTTTTGCGTTCCAATTATTAGCTTGCCCTCCACTCGACTCCAGACCCTTTACTGCATCTGTCTACAGTCCAAATGAGGTTTTCCCTGCAATAAAATCCCTCTAACATATGTGTTTGTGATAACACATAACCATCAGGTAATAAGTTACCTTCCTTGTAGGTGGTGCCCATTAGTTAACACAAACTCTTCTATGGCTTATATGGTTAGATTTTCCTTTGGCTTTTAATTTGACTCTGGGGCAATGAGACAGCATGACCAAAGATATCATGTGAACAGCTGGGGATCTGTTGTGCAGAAATTACACGATGGCGACGCAGAAATCGGTTAATTAAAATTAGGGGGGAAACAACCAGCCAAATGAGACTTGACATCACTTTTCACAGTCTGTCTGAAATATTTGCGGACGTTCACACTAAAATAAGGTCGCAGTTCCTTCGAATTAGCCTAATCCAGGTTTATTTTGTTAATACGTTCAACTCCTGGAACAGAGATGGTGAAACACCTCAGAGAGCACAGGCTAAGCATCCCCGTGGATCTAAACAACTGGCAATAACTGCCCATGAGGAACCCAGTGGAGCTCTAATCAAAGTGGCTTAAGGATGGAGCAGGCTGTCGGACGATGAGTGGAAAGTCGAACCAGGAGTAGATAGTGACTTTCGGGCTGCTTTGGTTTTAGCATATGCCGGATTCTGTCAATATGTCAGTCCAACTGGATCTGATCTAAACCAGTAGAAGGGGGACCGCGTGGGGATATGAGAGTTAGCTCTCTACTCAGCCTCTGCTCCTCATTAAGAATGAACACAGAGCGTGACCTTTCCCCACACCCAGCCACCCCTAATTACCTTCCTCATTACTCTAAATAACACCAGCAGGTTGACCCAAGATGGCTGACTCTTTAGCCCCTTCTTATTAACATACATCATCTCTAGGTTGATCCAAGATGGCGGCAATACAAAAGTATTGGCAACATAATAATTTCTTCAAATAACTCACACTGTCTCTAAAAATAAGTTGACCTCAACCAAATGATTAGGTCTCCACATATTTTCTCTGTTTTCTCTTCAGTAGTTTTTAGCAACCACTGAATTGGGGGGTGCCTATTTGCCGGTTCTCCGAGCAGACGTTTCACTGACAGCACATAAGTTGCGCAAAGTTCAGCCAACAATAAGAAATTATTTCATTTGACCTTTCTTCGTTTCTGCAAACTTTAGATTCTTTCTAGCTAACTAAATCAGCAGTTCCATACATTACTTTTTTACCTAGTCTTGCAAGGCCACATTTCCAATCTCGTCTAGCCTCCTTTGAGGTCTAGATACATCTATTAAAATTGGGTTTGGGTGGGTCGATTTACAGATAGTGTTGTAGAGAAACAAATAGCGTCTGGACAGTTTTTTGTGGAGTCTGCGGATGACTGAGCGGTTTACAGTCAATTCAATCTGGCAACCCTGGAAAGAACAATTAAATCTGGCAACCCTGGAAAGAACACATTCCCTGAAAATGTTTTGTTCTTACCTAGGTTGCAACAAATCAGAAAAGAAGCAAAGATGGATAAAAAAATGTGATTCTGTTTTGGAAGAACTGTGCTCTATTCATAAAATAGAGTCAATAAAGATATTACAACTTCTCTGCATAAATGCTGTTCTTAAAAAAAATACGTTTTGGCGGACCTTCCTACAGGCTATGGAGAAAAAGAAAATTATCAAGCATGGCCGATGTATAAATTATGCTCTCTGGTTTCTCTGATTTCAATAATCGGGGATCGGGTTTGTGTTCTAAACACAGAAGGAATCGCAGCAGCGTATGCTGAAGATCTTCACTTAGCTAGCTACTGTTGCACTGAAGGCGTATTCTCATGAGCACCTGTATAAGCCCCTCCAAAACAATGAATTTGATTGGGTGAGCATGTTTTTTGAAGCGTTAACACAAGCAATGAATTTCATTGGGTTTAGAGATGTTATCGAAAAAACATATTTCACATCCCTTTGCAACAAGCCTGGTTTAAGATGGAACTCTTGACCCTCAAACCACCCACAAAGTAGCCTCATCGAGAAGCAGCCCTCGTTGCTAAAGAAACTAACAAAGCCTATGAAAAAAGACTACCGGAACTTCAGTTCCATTTTCTTTCCTATTCAGAAAGGTGCTATTAAATAAAGTCCCAATTTTATTGCCAGCTAGCAATTGTCTGTGTGACCTTCGTTGCTCTGAAAGCAAAATACTAGTAGATTAGACTAGTAGCCTATTATGACTATGTTAAAAATTAACCCAACGATCTTTCGGATCATGGGAGGTTCTAATCCCAAATATTTAATATACACTGGTGAGCCCAAACATTCTGACTCACAGGTGAAGTGAATAACTTTGATCATCTTCTACTGTCTGGGTAGTTTAAATAGTAAGGGAACAATCACTTCTTCCTCGGGTAGATTGTTTACTGATTTATTTACTCTGAAACCCTTGGGTAAGTGCTTGGGGTGTTTTGGAAGATCATTAAAAAAATATTTTGGCTGTCAGATAATTTATTTTACGGACTTGGTTGTTATAGAAGGTAATTAGGTGGAAGAGGACTTTATTCTAGTTACATTGCTGTGGTGAACACCCTCTTGAATTATTCTGCCTATCAGGAGTATCCACCATTAGAATGGTCTTTGGCAGCCATGTTCTCTTGCAATCACGCCCTGGGAGGCCTTCAACTTCTTGACAACATTATTTACAGTGGAAACAGGAACATCAAGGTTTCTGGAGATGTACTTGAGATTGTCAATGCTTAGCTGCCGTCTTTTATCCAACCTTCTCAGACAATTTCCTGGTTTTCTTTCTTTTCTCCGTGCTTACTACAATACAGAGGAGAAAGAAAATGTTTCATATAGCAGAGACCTGAAACTCCCCACAAGTTCCAAAGTAAAGCGGAGCTCAAGTTTATTTCTAAAAGACTTAGAGGTTAAGAGTTAATTACTGGTTAGTATAAGGGTTAGGGTTTAGGGTAGGCACCTTGGTCAAATGTCTACTTTCTTCCCTTTCAAATGCAAGCTGAGCCCTCTCCATTGAGTAATCCACATTCAATCACATTAATTTCTGCTTTCAAGACATGTTTAGGTGAAACTCTAAAGTGTTCTTTAATAACACAGTACCACCAGGTTGATCAAAGATGACTGCCTCATATTCCCCTGCTAAATAACAC
>JACXGK010001598.1:0-66670 GCA_016801125.1 Novumbra hubbsi | reverse complement strand
GAAGGGGGGAGGTTTGTACGTTGCTTATGTGAGTGAAGGGGGAGGTTTGTATGTTGCTGAGGTAGGTAAAGGGGAGAGATGTGTATGTTGCTGGGGTGAGGTTTGTATGTTGCTGAGGTGATTAAAGGGGGAGGTTTGTACATTGCTGAGGTGAATGTAAGGGGAGGTTTGTACGTTGTTGAGGTAGGTAAAGGGGAGAGGTGTGTATGTTGTTGGGGTGAGTGTAGGGGGGAGGTTTGTACGTTGCTGAGGTGAGTGTAGGGGTGAGATTTGTGTGTTGCTGAGGTGAGTGTAGGGGGGAGGTTTGTGTGTTGCTTAGGTGAGTTTAGGGGTGAGGTTTGTGTGTTGCTGAGGTGAGTGTAGGGGTGAGGTTTGTACATTGCTGAGGTGCGTGAAGGGGGGAGGTTTGTATGTGCTGAGGTTAGGGAAGGGGGGAGGTTTGTACGTTGCTGAGGTGAGTTAGATGGCAGGTGAGTCTTTGGCTCTTTATCAGTTAATTCTTATCTCTAAAGTTATTGGAGAGGAAGGTTGCAGGTGAGTGTTGCTGGACCTTATTCTATCAGTTCCTTCTTTCTTGCCTACTCATCAAAAGAGATTGGAGAGAAAGGTCAAAGCTGAGGGACATTTCACCTTCTTTAATATAGTTTAAAAAGTGATAAAAAATTGAGGATTTGCAAAAAGGCAAATGGAGTTAAAGCTCCAGGAGCAGCCTCTCTGTGGTGATTTCACCCTCAGACATGAAGTCCAGTACTACTACATTAGCCGCATCTGTTCAACTCTGGAACTTGAAGCCAGTTCCACTGACTTTTTCATTATTTCTCTCTAATTAGAGACTTACTTCGATTTGGCACACATGATAAAAACAAATTGTAGGGATAGGAGTTAAATAACCCCTGCCCTTGCTAGACCAACTGAGGATATGGTTCGGAAAGATAATGAACGCTGTGCGTTCTTGTGTTTTAAGTTCCGTTTTGGACTGAATCCCAGATCAGCCATACAAGGATTATTACACCCATACCAATGAAGGGTATCCGTACAATATGATTATCGACTACATACGACAGAGGCAAACACGGGCTTCCTCTTCAAGGGCCTCATCAACAAACGATGGCACGTGAAGTCCCTCTATCGTTTTTCTCTAAATTCTAATCAATTTCTATTCACCGTTAAATCGTGTTGCTGTAATTTACCTGACTTCCACAAGGTGGGACCAAATTAGGGATATATACAGACCATGGATTCCCCACATACAGTGGTTAGAACAAGTATTTGATACAGTGACGATTTTGCAGGGTTACCTACTTACAAAGCAGTGTATCAAATACTTGTTCTCCGCACTGTAGGTGGCATTCCTGATGGGGCCCTGGGCTAAACATGGAATAATTGATGATATAAATAATAATAGAATAGGCTAGTGGCATCCCCAGTGTTTTAATTAGAAATGTATTGCCGGATTGTGTGTATTATCTGCACAGACATCGGAATTTCTTTAGTCAACTTTGCTGTGAAGATGATTTGCCTCTACAGAGAAGCACACTCATTGATCCAATCTGCAGTAGGGAACATGTGAGTTTAAAATGAAGTGCGGGGACTCAAAGTGCTTAGGAGTGGATGCACTTAGCGGTTATGAAAGTGGCCTGGAGCAATTTTCAAATATCAAGCATTTTTAAAAGTGTACCCTTTTTAAAAGATGCTTAAATATTTCACTGTCGGCCAATGATTTCACAACGGCAACGGTACATAAGCAGCGCTCATCGGCTAGCTCTGAAATATGCACTTCGTTTGGTCTTCAAGACAAAATATCTCACAAGGTCTAATCATTCCCATCACTCTGAGTGGATCAACTTAATGAAATGGTAAAGATGTCAGTGGTCAGTCCATCCTCCACCACCACCCAGCCTGAAGGCAGCAGCACGTCTCTTACTGCTCGGACTGAAGCGTGGGGGGGGTGGGGGGGAGGAGACAGAAGGCTCGTAGAATGGCAAAGCCTTTAGATGTGAAATCACAAACAAGGCACACATAAACAAAACATGCAAATTATTGATCGCAGGAACCACCAAGGTACACACACACCCAGGTACCCACACACACAGATACACACACACACACACACACACACTAAAGCCCTTATAAATGTACTGCAGGGGAAAGCGGCTGGATACCGACGCAATGACGCCAAGGTCACAGAGAAGACGTAGTAAATCCCAACCAGAACCAATGATACCGTCGTCACATAATCCTTTTCCGGTGATTTATGGCCCCAATAAATTAAAGGGCGTCCGACTACACGTGGAGATACATGACTATACGCGTGTCCTGGTGTGTAGGGTGCAGAACACTCCCCGGGGCACACACAGAGCAGACAGAAGTCTCTGGAGAAACGTGACACTTGTTTCACCAGAGATGTAGAGGCTGGTTTTCATAAACAGTCTTTCTCCACAGGTTTATTGGTCAACAGAGACTCTGGCCCAGCATTTGTATTCTAGCTGTGGGGCTGCAAGCAACATCTCGAGCAACGTCTCACAGAGGCTTCTAGAACTGTCTGTCTCTTTCTCTTGGACACTGACACCCATCTGAGTGTGTGTGTGCATGCGTGTGTGTGTGTGTGTGTGCAGGCATGTGTGTGTGTGCATTTGTGTGTGTGCAGGTGTGTGCGTGTGCATGTGTGTGTGTGCAGGTGTGTGTGTGTGCATGTGTGTGTGTGTGCAGGCGTGTGTGTGTGCATGTGTGTGTGTGCGTGCAGGCGTGTGTGTGTGCGTGTGTGTGTGTGTGTGTGTGTGTGCAGGCATGTGCGCGTACGTGATTTGTAACTGAACTGAAATGTATTAGCCTAATTGCCGTCTATCGACTCCTATTTGTCCTGTACTTAATACGTGTAAACAAGTGTGTAGATGTGGCTCGTACTGGGGTACGCTTCTGTGACAGAGGATGACAGTACACACTGAGAGGGGACACCTGTTAATGGGTGTGGTGATGCAATTAAACATCCATGCCATGAGTATCCACACTAAGATATGTAGAACACAGCAGTGTAGTAGGCATGATTCATAGATTGGAAGGAGAGTTTTTAATGCAGACTTGGCAAATGCGATGAACCATCAGGGTCGGTTTGGGATATTCAAAAAGTTCTTCAGGGCTTATTTAAGGACACTTCCATAATAAACCCTGTCATTCTGATCTTTCCGTTCTCTTTTCCCCCAAAACCTGTCCCTCGCGATACCTCATCTCTAACCCTGATATGAATGTGTTAAATCAATTGACAACTACGGCTTTTACCGCGGAACAGCTTTGTAAACACACGTGTGTGAAGGGGTGCGTACGGGCGAGCTGCCTTTAATGCCCAGCGGGAAAACCCGGCACGCTTTAGCTGGGGGGTGGATTTAAAAGGACGCAAGTGGTGCGCTCATACGCAGATCGGCGCGTGCCGGTCTGCCAGGGCTGATGGGGTGGGCCACAAACACTCAGCTGTGAGGGCGGCCCGCCGACATCTGCCCCGGGGTGGATCCCCCCCGACTCCGGCTTAGCCGGGGTCTTACGCTGATCCCTGCACGCCGCGCCGACACATGAGGCCCCGGGGGACGGAACGGTCCGAGGCCGCCACCTCGACACTCCCCGTGGAGGCGTTGAGCTCCGCGCGCCTCGCTCGACGGGCCGCAACGCCCAGGGCGAGAGAGGGCCCAAGCGGCCAATCGCGCTGGGCCGGCTCCGCGTGAAACCCTGGGAAACGGGGGAGCGTTCGTGGTTCGAATGGATTACACTCTGGATACCATTGTAATCTGCCGCTGCCTCAGAGATTACTACCCTCACACACTTCCTCGTGCAATCTGTTCAATCTGGCCGCGCGGCGTGCTGACGAAGCGAATGCCGGGGATGTCGGCTTGGGCAGGGAGGTGAGGGGCGGTGAGAGAGGGTGTTGAATGCATCAGCTTGGTTATCAAATGACAGGACAATTCGTGTTGAAGCACCCTTGGCGTTGAGACGTTCGCAGGGAACCATTGACGCAATGCCTTAATAGACCTGATTAACCAAATTGGTTATTCCTCGAATGTAGGAACGCAATGACGCGTTAGATTGTCTCCGTTATTTCTGTAAATGGGTTCTGCGATGGCCGTCGGTATGAGGATGACTAGTTCTGTCTTGGCACCTTCATCACCGAATGAAACTTGTCCGCTCATTGTGCGGCTGTGTCGAGTTAAAATGGAAATGTAGTTCACCTGCGTCCTGAACCGTCTGCTGAGTCATTAAAAACATGCTTTCCAGTGCCCCCGGTGACCCCCCCAGGGACCTGCTGTAAAACCTCCAAGCCCGTTCTACATTACCCACTCCTCATACCTAAAGAGCAGAGGCATGTTAAGCGAAGCCGTTCCATAAAGATAGATTGCCGTCGTCCCCCTATCTGAATCCGGGTGAGGCAGACCCCTCTGTCCACCGTGCAGACACTCAGAGAGATCATGGCCGTCAGAAATATCTGGATTTCACCCGGCTGGCTTTTCATTATACCGTGGATCAATCACTTGTCTTGTGCACTCAGTGAAACCTCATGTCTGCAATATGTCCAACCTGCCAGTGGCTCGCGAGGCGGCAGCGAAGAACAGGCGATCCGGTGGGGGATACGGACAGGAACGGATATCATCGAGTCGAGCTGCTCTGTGTGATTCCCTCCCCTAGGGTCGGAGGCTATTCATAGGCTGCGTGCAGATGGTCGGTTAGCAGTATGGACCGTGGTGTATGTGGCCATAGGGTAGCGCGTCGTTACCGCCGTGACAGACTCCGGAGGCCGTCGATCGTCGGGACCAAATGGAGAACAATTTATTCGTGTGGACAGAACAGGTTGACGTTCTCGGTCTGCGCGCCGCTAGGGCTCGCCGCGATCCAACCACCGAGCGGCCGACCGGGCCGAGAGCGCCAAGACGTCGACCACGCCAGATATGAGGGCGACGCCGGGCTTTGTGATGTACAGTGCGGTAGAATGTGAGAACCGAACAAAGGCTACAGGCTATTAGGCCTTGGCGGAGGGCAGAAGCGGCTGCGTGTGTTTGGTTATAGACGGCGAATCCGGAAGAGGACGTGGGTCTGGAGGCTACGTTTTCGTTAAGAGTAAAGATGAACTCTCAAATCTCGGTGCTCTTCCTGTTTTCGGTTTGTCTGTCGTTCATGTTAATCAGTGAACACAGTTGTCACCAGGGCAAAGGTCAGGCAACAGCTGCGACACAAATTCTCGAAGCGCATTGTAACTAAATCCTTTTACTGTTGCAATTATGACATTTTGTCGAACGCTCTAATACTTATGCGATTTAATAATATTTGTGCCTAACATGCAGTAAGAATGGTACAAAGAGGCAAGGCTCTTGTCACTACGAACTACACAGACACAGCTTGATATGGAATCACAGCCACAACCAGAAAACAGTGTGTTGGATGACAGAACGTGTTCTGTGTTCACCGGATGGTAGACCAGTACTTAGGCTGGAGCAGCAGCTATGCCCGCTTGGGTAACAGCTAAAGCCTCGGTTTTGGCTCCAAATATCGTTTTTATTATGGCACTGTAGACAGATCAGTGTTTTTTACAGCACTAGCAGCAAGGGCCAGTCATGGCCTTCTGCCCACAAACATCGTAACGCCGACTGGAGGAAGAAGTGTCATGCACAGAACAAAAACAACACCAAGATGAAAGGAATGGCGCCTAAATCCTCCTTCCGTTTTGCCATGACGGGATTTTTTTAGAATTTGTTGACAGATTGAAATTTGACATATAGATGAGATGCTACCAGAGCCTGTAATCGATGGTGTCTGAAAAGGATTCTGAGAAGGAAATAAAGGGAAGCTCCATCTATGTATAAATCCCCCATGGTTTGTATACCCAGGTCTCTCCATTGTTCAAGCATTTTATCAAGGTTAGAGGGGGGAGGTGGATGTGCTTGTTATCAAGACTGGTCTAAGGTCCAAAATAAGAAAGAGATTGACCCAAATGACACAGGGAATATTCACAGAGATGTTGCCTTTTAGCTTCACCAGAAAGATTTCAGTTCTTAGGAAATCCGAATCCTCTTGGTTCAGAGAGGGGAGATTGCACTTTTCCAGAAAGCCCTGCATGTTTAAAGGATTATAGTTTGCTTTTGACCTGTATGGGAATTTGTAAAATAGACAGAGTTTGTCGATATAAGGATTCAGCAGAATTCAAAATCCACCATTACAGTGACATATGATATTTCATGTGTCGCTTTTAATAACTGTGAAAGGAAATACGTCATGTAATTCTAGGTAAATACCCCAGCCAAATGGAGAACCAATTTTGAACAAAATGTCTCAAGGGTCACACAACAAACATTTTACAAAAATCCAGGACTGTTCAACTAAACACTCTGACTATAGTATCACATTGCATATACCACAATGCCCCAAAAGGGTTAAAAAAGTCACCCAAAATCTATCCGGAGCTTTGGAGAACTCCTAAATGATTAAATGTACACCCTCCAAAGAGTGTTCGATGTTTCCTGATGCCTAATGGTTACAATGACACAGCATATAGTACAAAATGATATTCTGTGTCACATAAATGAAACCTGTATAAAAACCTTTAGATTAAGTCCCCATAGGAATTGGAAAATTGCCATTACAGGCAAGGCCATTACAGCTTAACCAAATGCCTCTATGAAGAGACATGGGCAGAATATGTCAGAAGTAGTCTAGTTCCAATGTCACTGTAGATTTGGTTTGAAATTCAGAATGATTTATTAATCAAAAATCAACAGAAATGCAATTTCATAGTGCAGAAAAAAACATTACACCCAAAAGGTTTGCCTCCTTTGGCTGACTTCATGTAGCGCTTTCTTGTACATTTCTATAAGTCTCTTACATCTACTATCTGTAGAAAGCAAATGGCTGGGGCTGGGTAAAGGATGGCTTCTCAGTGTGTGGAAGTTATGGGCACGGGTGGTCGTAACCTGGGCTGCTTCTGAACCCTTCGTGTATCCCCGGGCCAGAGCAACAGGAATGTGTGGCCAAGAGAGGCTTTGTGAGAATCTCCCTTTTGGATTCTGCAGCTTCTTATTCTTCGTCAGCTGTGTAATCTCCCCTGAGTTGCCCCCCTGAGTGGCCCAGGGCACAGGTGTGTCTTGGTTAGGGGAGGCTGTTCCGGGGCAGTCGGTCATTACAGGGAGGCACTGCTATGGCTGCCATTGTATGTAATAGGCTAAATACGCAAAAGCTCTGTGAGATCCATATGTTTGGTTGGACTTAACGTGGGATTTTGTGAAGGTTAAACTCCTAAACGCATTTTGTTAAAATCAGTTGCCAATCTCCCAGCTAGATGTAAGGCAAACTTGGGATTTTACCAAGTGACATTCCTAAAAGGTGACATTGTTTTAAAAGTGATAAAAGCCTCCATTTGGTTTATTATCTCCAAGGCCGTTTAAAGATAGGAGGTGTGTGTTGTGCAATTGTTGAATTTTTTGGGGAAATACACATTACGCTAAGGAAATACACATACTAAGTATTGTATTACTTGTTGTGTTGGTGCTGCCTGTGATCGACATCTAATATCCATGTATGCATCAAACAACGTGATACATATATAATGGGAAATTAGAGTAATGTGCATCGATTTACAGTTAGTGTAGTAGTGTACCGTTTCATTATAGTTTATTTAAATTCAGGCAGAGTGGTGTTTTGAGCACAGACACTGAGGGACCAAATGCGCTGAAAGACGTTCAGGTTGAGGGATGTTTTAGCTATGATTGGCACACTGCCCATGTGCCCTCTGCACGCGGGAAGATCATTTTTGGAACAGTGTGTGACGGGTGGGAGGGGTCAGACGTTATCTGACCTGCACGCTTCCTTGCCCTGGAGTCGTGTAGGATTCATGTGGGAATCATGTGCAAGTGATTTTTACCTCCTACCTGTTATTCTGGAAGATTTTAAATGATTCAGCTGTAATGAAAAGCATGATGATAACATTTAAAGAAGTTCAAAGTTCATAGGTGCTTTCTGAGGAGATGGGATGAGAGCACATACTGTCTTTTTACAGCAGACCGGTCCTCAGGGATTAAGAGTCCAAACGTACACATCTTATGTTGCTGTCCACTGACAGATCGCGTTGAAGTCTAGAGAGCAACATTTTGAAAGTACAGTGATATCTGCTGAATTATTATAGAAAGGTGTGGTTTCAAGACTAAACCCTGGATGGCACAGCAGTACATGACAGTGTTATTATGAGATCGGGTTCGAATCCTGCTGGTGCATTAGTCCAGGGGTCCCATTGGGGGTCATGCAATTGGCCAGCACCATCTGGGTTCTGGGTTTGGGATGATTAGTAATAGAATACCTTGCCTTGCCTCGTCGCACTCCTGCTGTCGACTTGTGCACCCCTGAGCTCCGTCAAGGTAATGCATTTCTAACCCTGCATCAGGATTCCAGTCTAGGCTCCCTGGTTTCCCAGCACTAAATGAGCTTCGGAAGGCACATGTCTTGACATTTACTGTTGTCAATTGAAGAGGGCCATGATATTACATTATTGGGGAGAACAAGTGGGTCAAATTATAACAATTATGTTATTGGTTCCCTTTACTGCTCCATAGTCAAGGACTGAATGTAGAGAGGGGCAGTTCTCTTTACTTCTCCATAGTCAAAGCCTGAATGTAGAGAGGGGCAGTTCCCTTTACTTCTCCATAGTCACAGCCTGAATGTAGAGAGGGGCAGTTCCCTTTACTGCTTCATATTCAAGGACTGGTCTGGAAGCCATTGGAGTGACCAGACAAAGCAGTTTCATGTACATACTATTCTATACATACATATACTTCATTCTAACAGTAAACATTTTGATGGGTGCTGATTTTTGGCAATGAACAGTGTGTTGACAATATATAGCTTGAGCTTTATATTTGATAATTTTACAGTTTGCTGAAGTTGTAGAGATTTTCAGAAACTGCAGAACAGCACTAATACTGTCTAGTGCACTAAGAAATAAGGCCCCAAACACTATTGCTAAATATACATTTTAAAGTTTAATTTGACAGTGCTTGACTAAAAGAAGCGATTTCACTGTATTCACACATCATTTTTCAATTCTTTATTATGCTTCTGAATTACAGAATTCACGTCGGAATTACTGCTGAAAACATTAGTTAGAACCTAATGTATTTTTAGGGATTATATTTTTATCGTCATGGTTTAGCTAAATCCTTAATCTCAGGTGAATGGTAAAATAAACTGTGACCTTCAGAATTATCAGATTATTAATACGTTGGACGTCTTTGCATTAGCAAAGGTCACATTGTCAATTACACTTTGTTGGGTTCATCTAATCCTTATTACTGAACACATGCAAAATATACAGTAGGAAGCAAAATGAGATGTATTCTGATGACACTTTAATTGGTTTGATTATTAAGGAATTGTAATCCAATTTTATGATTTCTGTTCATTTACTTAACCAATTGCATTACAGTGCATTACATATACTGATAATACAACATAAGTAAAGCTTCCTTAATTAAATCAGAAATGTGATTTATTATGTTGGCTTGTCAGCAGCTGACAAATTTAAAAGATAGAGTAGAGCTATAGTTGACAGCACAAAGCAACCAAGAAACTGCAATGCTGATCAAAGTCTTGGAGTATATTGACCACTGTGACCAAGATAAGACAGGAGTAAGTAGTAGCAGTTGTATGCTCTGAACACTTAACAAACCTTTAAAGCAATAGTATGTGACTTGGTCCCCAGAGACGGATTAACATATGAATACAATATTTATGTTTCTCCATGCTCCAATCCTGTACTTATTGCAGTATGTTAGGTACAGCCACTGTAGGCAGTAATATGTATGAGGGGTGGTTGAGGATGATGGCCGGGCATACACCACCGACTCAGACCCACGTTGTTCTGAGTTTGAATCCCAAAAGGGACATACAAATGTTTTTCTTTCCTTAACCAAACAGGAGTTTTTCAAATCTTAACATTTTTGTTTTCTAGCCTTACCCCTAACCTTAATATTAACCTTCACCACATACAGTGGGGGGAACAAGTATTTGATACGCTGCCGATTTTGCAGGGCATCAATGATCATGAGGAAGGTGAGGGATCAGCCCAGAACTACACAGCAGGACCTGGTCAATGACCCGAAAAGAGCGGGGACCACAGTCTCAAAGAAAACCATTAGTAACACACTAAGCCGTCATGGATTGAAATCCTGCAGCGCACGCAAGGTCCCCCTGCTCAAGCCAGCGCATGTCCAGGCCCGCCAGGCAAGCTTTTTGGTCTATACTCCACTCGCCGTGTTTGGAGGAAGAAGAAGGATGAGTACAACCCCAACAGCACCATCACAACCGTGAAGCATGGAGGTGGAAACATCATTCTTTGGGGATGCTTTGCTGCAAAGGGGACAGGACGACTGCACCGGATTGAGGGGAGGATGGATGGGGCCATGTATCGCGAGATCTTGGCCAACAACCTCCTTCCCTCAGTAAGAGCATTGAAGATGGGTCGTGGCTGGGTCTTCCAGCATGACAACGACTCAAATCACACAGCCAGGGCAACTAAGGAGTGGCTCCGTAAGAGGCATCTCAAGGTCCTGGAGTGGCCTAGCCAGTCTCCAGATCTGAACCCGATAGTAAATCTTTGGAGGGAGCTGAAAGTCTGTATTGCCCAGCAACAGCCCTGAAACCAGAAAGATCTGGAGAAGGTCTGTGTGGAGGAGTGGGACAAAATCCCTGCTGCAGTGTGTGCAAACCTGGTCAAGAACTACAGGAAACGTATGATGTCTGTAATGGCAAACAAAGGTTTCTGTACCAAATATTAAGTTCTGCTTTTCTGATGTATCAAATACTTATGTCATGCAATAAAAAGCAAATTACTTAAAAATCATAGAATGAGATTTTCTGGATTTTTGTTTTAGATTCCGTCTCCCACAGTTGAAGTGCACCTATGATAAAAAACGTACAGACCTCTACATGCTTTGTAAGTAGGAAAACCTGCAAAATCAGCAGTGTATGAAAAACTTGTTCTCCCACTGTAGGTGGGTACCTAACCTTAAACCTTTTTTCTGTTAAACCTTACCCCTTAAGCTGTTGTCTTTTTGGGAACATTACAAACCCAACACTTTTCTCAATGTATTTAGAATCATCGTTACATGGTTTTATGTGTAAGACTGTGAGACTATGTACAAATGTGGTCTAATTTGTTGGTACCCCACCACAAAGTTTTTCAGAATACACTCTGAAAAAGCTTGAAAACTGAGAAATGTGCATCCACATTGTTTTATTCTATATTTTTTATCCACATAATATTGTAAATAATAAAAACAATATGATGGGAGCCTTAACCTAACATTGCATTGCACAACCTTTAAAGTGGAGTCCTCTTAGGTCTTTTTTTTTTGCTCAAAAAGTGACAGAAACCTTTGTTTGCGATCTGAAACTGACGTACCTTCACCTTGGAGTTTAGCTTGAATCTCTTTTGCAGTAGTCCTTGGTTCATTTTCTACTATTCACACTATCCCTCTGTCCCATCTGGGGTTTGTTTTCGTCCTGCAGCTGCCCCATCTAAGTTGGCTACAGTGGAATATAATATATGCATAATATATGCACCTGTTGTCAGAAGAACATCAAGCTGCTTGGAGATGATAACAAATCACACAGTGACTACTTTTCTCCATTTAAATAGGCTGAATGACTGATTACAAGGTTGGAGACGTGTGATACTAATTAAAGTAATACATTTGTTTAAAATATCACTATACTGTTTTTATGTATAATGCTTGCTAAAGGGTACCAACATTGGATTCCAGGTCATTTTTGAATATCTTTGTAGAATATATATTAGTTTTTTCACAGTTCCTTTTCTTTATTCTATGATATTGTCAATGAATGCAATGTCATGTATAATGTTAATTTTATTGCATTTTATTACATATAGCATTATTTCAATGACCTGTAAGAGCTACCAATTTGACCACATCTATAGAACAAGGTACTACTCAAAGCCTGATTAATACCATCCCTGTGGTAAAGCATAGTGGTGGAAGCATCATGCTCTGGGATTGCTTCACTGCAAAAGGACCACACAAAAACGGCTGTCCATACTTTCCAAAGCCACAAAAACAAAAGTTGCCTGGTATGTTAGTGGTTAAAAGTGTAGCTATTTTAATTTGATGTTAGAACTGTAAATGTTGCAACAAACTAGATTGAACATGTGTTTTAAAATTGCAATATGGCAACGCAACCATGTGTATCCTATTGCGAAAAGTTAGATATCAGTTGCAAATCTGGGAGGAGGAACTGCCAGTATTTTGAATTGCAATGGGTGGGTGTCAACATTCTAAATATCCAAAAAAGATCAAACAAAACATTGGATTACAAAAATATTAAATAATCTTATAGGATAAAATATAATTTTCCCCTTCAAGGCCTAAATTATAATACTTTGGCTAAAATAATGACCTATTGACGTATTAAATTGATGTACAGCATTTCAGCTTTGACATTGAAAAAAGCTGATTTGCTCTGAGTTGTTATTGCTAATATTGCCAGAGCCTTGGATGATAAGGTGAATTATGCTGACTTGTTTATGGGCCTGTCAAATATGTTTCACACATTTTATCATTTGCTTAAATTTAGCAGGTTGCTGTGATTAAGCTTGAGTGCTGATGCCTCTTCAAGACTATATTTGTGATAGAACACTACTGAATCTTACATTAGTGCTAAATGAAAAAGAAACAAGAACCACAAACATTATAATGTTTTGGTCTCATAACTCAGGTTTAAGTAAACTCCTTGCATAGATCAAAAACAGGTTCCCCCTTATAAATATCTTGGTGTTTGACTGGATGACACTTTGGTCTTTGACTTGACCTTTAAAACATTTCACTGATTTAGTTTCTTTCATTAATATCCAGGTGGGAATCTGTCACATGAATAGCCTGTCTCGAGACAGTGAAAACAAAATAGTCCATTTTAATGTCTGTTGTGGATTATGGTGTTGTCATCTATATGCAAGCCACAGCTTCTACCTTTAAATCATTAGACTTTTTATTTCACTGTGCCCTTCATTTTATTACTGGCGACAGTTTTAGTGCTCATCATTGCATTTTGTATCAAAAGCTGGGATGTGAATCTCTGAATGTAAGATGAGAGAGCCCCTCTCTTTTTTACAAGGCACTCCTGCACAAACATCAAGCATATATCTTAGATCCCTTATCAAAGTTAAAGGGATAGTTCACCCTAGTAACAAAATGAAATATCTTTGTCCTAACTCTTTAAGCAGTCTATGGTAAAGGTTTGCCAGGAAGCCATGATTTAGCTTAGTTTTAAATCGATCCTGGGATTGATTTAAAATTCTACGGTTTTAAACTTATTTAACACAAATGCCACAATCACGATATCAACATTATAATTGTATACATGTAATTTATCTTGAAAAATACAAAGTGACTTACCTGGTTAAGTTAAACATGAATATTATTTTTAAGGGCTTTTGTTGACCTTCAAAATACACTTCAATTGTTTTCAATTAGTTGGATATGTGAAAAATACGAATAAATGTCTCTGGACTTGGAAGTATCTAGTGCTCATTTGAGCCGGATCCTGCCTGAACAGGAGCCAGCTCCACTCAGATTTGTCTCAGTTTGTTCTGGGCCCTTTTCCACTTATTAATGATTAGTCTTTTTCCATCAATGTGAGCGCTTTGCATTGGAAAAACATTATAATAAAGCACTGGAACTATCCCTTTTAATCAATTACTTGACATTGCAAGGATTGCTACTGAACTAAATGAAACCACCTTTACCTGCTTTGGTCTTACAGAAGTTGAATAAGATGTAAAATGATATCAAACTTGAATGCTTTATTTTTTGTAATGGATTTGGTCCACTACTAGAATATTTGTTTTAAGAAATGTTTGTTTGATTTTTTCTTTTAATCATAATTATTAGTTATATGTAGGGGTTTTGTTTACTGCTCATTATTTAAAGAAAATAACTTTTTCTTAATAATATGCATGATTAAATGAAGAAAAATGAAAAGAAAGTTGCTTAATAATGTTAGCTCAATTGCTCTCTAGCATTTGCAGAATAACAGAAAAATGAAAGGGGAATAGCTAGCAGGCTGGTTAGCAGTGGCAGTGAATCTTTATTCCTACTGAACACAGATACTTAAAAATGGTTTCCACAAAATAATTGCGCTGTGAATAAATATCTGTTAAATAAAAAGCTTTATTCTTTCACACTGTTAGTTTAATTCTTTGGTTACAAGCCTAACCCTACTCCCCCCAAAAAACAGATATACTTCCCAGTATGGTTTTAATATAATGATGTTGGCTGAGAACAGGGAAAAATGAGAAATTAAATGCCCTGACTTCTGAGAATAGTCTTCTGAAGTGATGTGATAATAGGCCAATATTGTAGGTAAATTAATGAGTAATCTCATCTGACATAGAAATAATCACATTTACTTTTTTACTAACTGAAGTGGAAAACAAAAGTTATTGTATTTCTTTCAAGCCAGTCTAGACAAAAAGCACACATGACAGGCGTTGTTACATTAATAGATGTGACCCCTTAAGCCTTTTATGTATTAAACTGTATTAGCATCAAAAACAACAGCCCATAAGAAGATGCACTGCGAGAGTGAGCCTCTATTGTGGACCACTGCTATTCTGAGGGCTCTGCTTCAACCAACTCACCCACTAGAGGGGGGTAAGCACTTCTTCATTGTAAGGCTATCTGCTCCGGAAGCCAAGATAAACATCTTGAGGTATTTTGTTAGGACTGTCAGCTATGGCAATAGACTGTCAAGCACAACATGGGTTCATACGATATCTGTTTGACTCTGTCATCTCCCTTTCCCTCACACATTTAGCTGGATGCCAATTTTACAAGGCATGCCGTAATAATGCGGTCGCCCCAAGGATTTGCTCAGTAACATGGCAGTGTGGGAAATGGCCTGAGCCCGTCTAAGTGCCAGACTGGAACAGTGGCAGTGGCTTTGATCTAATCTGGTCTTGGTGTCCTCGTGCCAGTGGTGTCTTGGGCAATACTAAGTCAGAGAGAGAGGTTGCTAAGCTGGTCTGGTCTGAGTTAGAGCTGTAAAACTGAAGCTAAAACTGAAACGTATAATCTGCGGGAGCTAAAAGTTTGGGACTTGCAAATATAAAGAGTGGATTACATCACTAGAGAGCATAGAGCTTGACATGACTTGAGAGCATTTCAAAATCCAACAACGGATTACAAAGGTCACAGGCTATGGGTCAAGTAATTTGTTATCTCTTGTCAGTGAAGTAGATTGGGAATGCAATACAGTAGCCCAATTTATGTTGAAGTTATGCATGTACCAGTGATGTATGTTTGTATAATCTTAATTTCTGATGCTGTGTGGGACTAAGAGGCTTTAAAGCCACCTGTCTGCCATTTTGACACACTGGAAGCGGTTCTCTATCAATTGAACACTAGAGTTTTTCAAGGACAAAATCACAATGATTTATTGTATATTTTTGTATTTATGGTGGGTAAAAGAAACTATCTCTAAAAATATATTTTAAGAAGCATGTTTTTAGGGAACATTTTATGCATTTTTATTGGATTTTATTGGATTGGATTTTATTGGTTTGTCCCCCCACCCACAATTAATTAAAATGATACTTTAAGCTGTAAACGTTTAAAAAAGAAATTACAACGGGGGAGTGGTACCAAGATGGCTGCACAGCAGCATTAAAACAACATCCCCACCAGTCATCTAGGGCTTTTGTATACAGTGTATAATTGGTATTGATACAAACAGCATCTTTTTATTTGATTCTAAACTACAGGCCTATTAAATTACATTACATGTATAACTCATCTTTAGCTATTAGGCTTAAGATCCGAATCAACACATTTTGAACAAAAGAAACAGATAATAGAGCATGAAATGTCCCTTGTAAGTTTTGATTCCTAATGGAATAAAGGCTTCAGCAGGCACTGTAGTTGGGGAGTGGATTTAATTCCACGTAACACAGAAAAGCCTCTTGGGCTGTGGCAAGCTACAGTCTGACTGAAACATAAAACAAACATTTTAACTGATTGTATGGCTGTGTTTTCCAATGTTACTGCAAAGGCACAAAAGTATACATAGAACACACTTGTCTAATTCAGAATATACACTTTATTTTAAGAGTCTTAATATACGTCAGTAGATGTTCTCTAGATAGTTGTGTTGAAGGTATTACTATCTGTTGATAAGCAGTTAAGCACTGGCTGCTAAGGGTAGGGTTAGGTTTAGGATAAGGGGTAAGTTTAGGGTTAGATAAAGGGATTACAGTGTAAGGGATTAGGTTAGTACTTTAAGTCGATATTTTATTAAAATGTTATTGATTATCATTACATTGTCTGTTGAGCTTTTACAGAAAGACTTTTGGGATTCTCAATAAAAAAAGGATAATACAAAATATATATTTCCAATAGTAAAAATAATATGAAAATGTTCATGTTCATGATGGTATCGGTATTTTAACATATTGGAGAGAGATTTTTGCTCACATTTTGATAGCACTATCCATATTTAAGTGATGGTTGTCATAATGCTTTGAGGTAATACTCTGCAAGAAGAAGTGGAACAGTTAAAACAAATCCCTGGTGAAGGTCTTAAGGTGGCTGTCATTTCTGTGTAAACTAAGTGGCAAAAAGTTTTTCTCTTCGTTATGTGATGCAATGTTTTTCACTACCTTTGCCCTGTGAATTCTATCATTTTATGAAGCAAGTAGCAAACCTGACAGCATTGTTGATGTGTAGGAAGGGGTTGTTATTGTATTGTAGAAAGTTTTTTTCAGTTTTTCAACGTATTTTGCTGTTGTGTTTCGGGAAAACTTTTGTGAAAAACTGATTTTTTCTTCTGTTTCTCTTGAGTGCCAAAACCTTATGCCGCTAGCGTTATTATGCATTATACAAATAGTGTTACAGTAATAAAAACATTTTTCTGCATACAGAACTATAATGGTGAATGATTTTGAATATTACAGATTAAGCCAGTTAATGGATAAAGATGTCTATATACATTGAATATAAAATATGTGTCACGGCTGTGTTGTGCGGCAGAACCATATGCAGACATCGTTTCACACAAAAGTTGTATTTAATCCCAAAGACAAACAAACTACGAACTACACGAAACTGCACACATAAAATGAAAGGACTAACTAACATAAAAACGATATACAGAAAACAAGTAGAGCATTCGCTTGAAAACGGAATTAATCAGAGACAAAGCGTGAGCTGTTGAGACAAGCACAAACAATAAACCACACCGGGTGTGGCTGGAAAACGAACCTAAGTAGGCTCCCCAATCAGAGTCAACTGAATGCAGCTGCTCTGACTGGGGAGCCCACAGCGGCATAGAGAGGGCTAGAGGCCTCACTAATAGTCTTGCCCTGAAATGGCCAGGGGCTCGCAGCCAGGGCATGACAATATGGGCATGATAGGACAAATTGATGCACATGTTTTATTCTGCTATTGTTGATATGGCAGTTTAGGCCAAATTGAGGCACAGGTTTTATCCTGCTACAGTTGCTTTGGCAGTGTAGGCCAAATAGAATCACAGGTTTGGATGTTTATATCACATTACACATGTATATGTATTTTGTAGATTGTATAACCCTGTTTCTAAAAAGTTGGGACGCTGCGTAAAATGCAAATAAAAACGAATTGTACTGCTATTTTTTTTAGACAATTGTACAAAGAGAACATATCAAATGTTGAAACAGAGAAATGTTAATGTTTTTGGAAAAATACATGCCCCTTTTGAATTGTCAGCATTGTCAGCAACACGTTTAAAAAAAGGACAAGGACAAGGACATGTTGACCCTTGTGTGGCATCCACTCTCCTTTTAACAAAACTCTGTAAATGTTTGGGAACTGAGGAGACCAATTTCTTTCTCATTCTTGCTTGATATAGGAATTTTGCTGCTCAACAGTTCAGAGTGTCATTTGTATTTTTTCTTTCAAAATGCACCAAATGTTTTCAATGGATGACAGGTCTGTACTGCAGGTAGGCCAGTTTAGCCAGAATATTTTACTAGGTAGACATGCTGTTGTAATATGTGCCTAATGTGTTTAGGCATTATCTTGCTATAAAAAGCAAGACCTTCCTTGAAAAATATGTTGTCTGGATGGCAGCATATGATTCTCCAAAACCTGTATATATTGTTCAGCATCAATGGTGCCTTCACTGATGACCAAGTTACCTATGGCATGTGTACTAATGCACCCCCATACCATCATGAATGCTGACTTTCAAACTGTGCATTGATAACAAGCCAGTTTTCTCCTCTTTAACTGGAAGGATGTGGCATTTATGATTGCCAAAAATAATTTCAGATTTGGATTCTTCAGACTACTTGAAGTCCGTTTCACCTCAGTCTAATGAGCTCATGCCAGAGAAGGCTGGGGCGGTTCTGGATCTTGTTTATATAAGGTTTCTTAAATGCATGATAGATTTGAACATGTGTTTGTGTCTGCAGCAACGTACTGTGTTCACAGACACATGGTTTTTGGAAGTGTTCCTGAGCCGTGCAGTCCTTTCCACTACAGAATTGTGTGTTTTTAATGCAGGGCCCGAAGAGAACAGCCATCCTATATTGGTTTTCAGCCTTGTCCCATTCTTACAGAGATTTCGCTGTATTCTCTGAATATTTTAAAGATTTTATGCATGATTTTGTAGATGATAAGATCCCCAAAAGCAATTTAGCAATTTTGGGTTGAGAAATGTTATACTTAACATTATTGCAATATTTGCCTGTGCAGTCTTTCACAAACTGTTGAAACCCTCCCCATCTTTACTTCTGACAGACTCATTCTCCCTGGGATGCTCTTTTTATAGCCAATCATGTCACAGACCTGTTGCCAATTAACATACAGACGTGATCAAATTTGTTTGTAACCCCTCTGCTAAAAAATAAAGAACACACAATTTTCACAGAAATAACTTGAAACTGATCAATGTAATTGTAATGGCATCCACCGTTGTTCATTCTATATTTAGAATAAAATCTGCTTTTGATTTTTGCTTTTGCTTTTCTTTTCAACATAATATTGTAAATAATAAAACAAATGAAAATGGGATGGACGAAAAAGATCGGCCCCTTGACCTAATATTCTGTTGCACAAACTTTAGAGGCAATAACGGCAATCGAAAATGTTCTGTAGCTTCCAATGACACATGAGGAAATTTGGCACCCACTTCCTGAGCAAACTTCTCAAGCTGTTTCAACTTTGATGGGTGCCTTCTCCCGACTGTAAAGTTTCAGCTCTTTCCACAGATGTTCAATTAAGAATAGTTGTTTTGTTTTTATCCATTCTTGGGTGCTTTTAACTGTGAGTTTTGAGTCATTATCCTGTTTGTGGATCCATGACCTGCTACTGAGACAGAGCTTTCTGACACTGGGCTGTACGTTTTGCTCCCGATTGACTTTATTGTAATGAGATTTCATTGTGCCCTACACAGATACAAGTCAGATCAGCCCCAAAACATAACTGAGCCTCCTCTGTGTATGGTATGGTTTTATTTTCTTTGAGAGACAAATGTTGCCGTCTGCAAAAATTGAGCTGATGTGACTTGCCAAACAACTTCAGTTTTGACTCATCTGTCCAAAGGAAATTCTCCCATAAGTATTGTAGCTTGTCAATATGCATTGTAGCTCATTCCAGTCTGTTTTTTTATGTTTTTCTTTATGTATTCAAAGCCTTTTCTCAATACTTCCAGAGATGTTCAATCCGGTTCAAGTCTGGACTCTGGTTGGGCTACTCAAGGACATTCACAGAGCTGTCCTGAAGCCATTCATTTGTTATCTTGGCTGTGTGCTTAAGGTAGTTGTCCTGTTGGAAGATGAACCTTTGCCACAGTCTGAGGTCCATAGCGTCTGGAGCAGGTTTCTGTCAAGAATGTCTCTGTACATTGCTGAATTCATCTTTCCCCTGACAAGTCTCCCAGTTCCTGCCCCGAAAAACATCCCAACAGCATGATGCTGCCACCACCATCCTTCACTGTAGGGATGGTATTGGCCAGGTGATGAGCGGTGCCTGGTTTCCTCCAAACATAACTCATTTTATATATGCCTTTCTCGTATAGAAGAAAGTCTTATATGAGTTAGCCAGAAGATATGAGTTATAATGGAGCTCAGCTCGTACTTTCAATACCAGGGCTTTGGGTTTGATTTCCATAGGGGACAAGTATGAAAACACTTGAAACCAGTACAGTCCATTTCAGTTGGTAAAAATAATTAAAATTATGTTTATTCCATTTCTCAGAGTCTTTGTTGTTGAAGAGTTAACTGTAAGGGGATAGACAAACCAGAGATGTTGAATGGTGCACATTCACGGATAAGTAAATACAGCCTAGTGAGCACTAATATTCAAATCCTACTAGTCACAAACATGGTAACAAGCAATTGTTTTTACACTTGCGTAATGACAGACTACAATTACAACAGCACAGTGTTGGTAACAGATTAATTACACATATAATTATACAATAATAAAGACACTTGAAAGAGATGGTCTACTTAAGGATATAAATGTTGCTAACTGATATAAGGTACAATGATGCAGAAAGAGTGTGTCTTTGGTGTGCAGGCAAGACCCAATGGCATTTAGAGTGGCACTATTATACAACAAGACATGAGTGTCTGCAACCATTTATATTTTCTAGCAAATTTTATGAGGCCGTTTTCTGAGAAGAACAGAAATGTGTAGGTTTATCTCAATGACTGGGAGTGTCGTATACATGTAGAGGCATAATGTAGATATTGCCTATGCACCTTTAAATTATTGTTTACACATAATAAAGCAGGTTAAAATTAAGTGTACTTAGTTTTAATTAATATGAACCTATATAGTAAAGATGTTAAACTTCCTTGCTATTTTTATGAAGGGACATCTAACTTAATCTGAGGGGGCCAAAATGTTCTGGGACTGGTCTGAGTATGCTTCTTTCAAGACATAACTGTTAGGGTGCAACTTCGCTCAAGACATATTTGGTGGGACACAGAGAAAAAATGAATTAGAAACCTCTGCTCTTGCTTAATTTATAGGTGAGGACCCACAATGTTTTCTTTTTTATCTGTTAGTTAATAACGTTAACCTGGTACCACCAGTCTAAACCAAGCAGTGATTAGTCTTCCCATAGAGATCTGGCATTAACAAAATTACACAGAATGCCCACATTCACTGGAATCCAATGTGTGATATTATGTGACTTCCAGCAAAGTAAAATATTAGTTTTTTTTGTCTCTCATTAATTCACACAAAATATGTTTATAAAAGTGTCACTAGTTGGCTCAGGGAGAGTAGGTCACTGTATCATTTGTCAAGGACAACATGTTTACTGTTGTGTTGTTTATATTTATCTGAGCCATTTTGTTTTTTCACCTGTCTTTTGTGTGAATTAACAGAAACCTGTAAACATGAGTTTCACTCTTTTTCTCAACAAGGTCCAGGTGTTTCCATCATGATGCGGTCTCCTTCTGATTATGTGTCTCTGTTTGGACCACCTCGTGGTAATGGCGGCATATCGACAAACCCAAACCATTTGATTAAGTCAATGATGACTCATTTGCTGATCTGTATAATTCCACATCCCCATTTTATTCCAGTAATCCTCTGCGTATCTGACCTTCAGACAACCGACTCAGCTCTTTCACTTCCTTGATTAAACCGGCTGACGGTCAAACACATTTAACATTTACAACACGTACATCCTCCACAAAGACATTAACCCTAGCACCTTCCAACATACATTGGCTAAGACAAAATGTTGAGGGACTATCAATCAAATGGAAAATATGAATGTAAAACGTTACAATGAGTTTATATATATTCCCCTTTCAATATTTGTTGTTTGTCCAGGTCCCTAGGATGTGGACATTCAGTGGGTATAGAAAGTATAGAAAATGTTCACATTTTATTGCCTTACAAATCAGACTTTTCCTAAATGTTTAAACATTTATTAAAATTATAACCAAATGATTGGATATGTACATTTCCCAGAGTTTATACTTGGGGAGACCCCCTTTATCTGAAATTATCTTTAAATACGTCTCTACTAACGTTGTACACTCCAAAGTCCATACTTCTTTGCAGAATTGTTCAAGCTTGTCGTTGATTATCGATGGGATTTAGGTTGGAGCTCTGACGTTTTCCAACAAGGACATTCACATTCGTGTCCTTCAGCCACTTTACAACTGCTTTGCTGGTGTGCTTGTGGTCATTGTCATGTTGAAATGTAAACCATCTTCCCATGTTCAACTTCCTGGCAGAGGGCTGCAGGTTCTACTCAAGAATATCTTTGTACTTTGTACTCTCTATTTTACCTTATATCTGGTAAAAGTTGTCCAGTCCCAGCTGAAGAGAAACACCATCACAACAAGATCCTGCCACCGCTGTGCTTTAGAATGGTTCACTGACCAAAGAATCAAGGTTTTGTCTTGGCCGTAACAGTCCCCTGAACCTCATAGATATTATGCATGCTAAAAATGAGACTTCACAAGGACCTTTGAATCTGAAGGATCTGGACAGAGATCCTGGAGTAATGGTCTTGAAATGCCTTGACATGTATTCTTCTACCTCATATCCCGTTATAGAAGAAGACTCACATCAGGTATCTTGGCAATAGGGGATTGCACATAACCTAGTAATAAATTAAGGGTTGGCAATAATTGTGGTCCATATATTTGATAAAAATATTTATCGTTTGATGATTTATTTATATAATTCACTTTTTCCTAACATTTTTTTGCTGAAACAAAAATTAGATTAAAAGGTTAGATTTCTGTTAACAATTTTAATGCAAGATCAAGTAGCTAAACAATAAAGATTTTGTTTCACTGTGCATTTTGTTCATATTTACCAAGGGTGCCAATATTTTTGGAGGGCATTCTAGTCGTTCAACCAACTAGCCAGTAGCCACTCTGTCAGCGCTAGCACAAGCCTTTCATCATCCAATTCTGCTCTGACAAGCATGAGCTGAGGAATGGGAGAAGGTGGTGGGTCCCTTGCTTCCCAACATGTCTTGATACGGAGACACAATCATGGCGTAGGCCATGACAGGGATTACAGAGGATTACATTGCATTCACCCCACTGTCATTCAAATCCATGTTAAACCAGGTCCCCATGACAGGATCCCATAGTGCACTCATGACAGTGTGACAGACCAGACACCATGGGTTCTTTTGGGTTCAATGGGTTATTTTTCCATTTCAACAAGCTAGAAATATCTAGAAGATTAAAACAAACCAATTGTGTTTTTGAAAGCATTAGTTGGAAAGGTCCAGGGCAGACAGAACCATGAATTCCTTGTATTCCTGATGATATTACCTCACAAGGAGGTCAATATAACACTCTGAAATTGTGAATATTATGTTAATGCCCGTTTTGTAAAAGCGCTGTTTAAAAAAATAAGACAAAAACTTCAGCTGTTCAGGTGGGAGGGACTTTGACCTACTTTAGGATTTCACAAAGTTAATCTGATTGTAATAGAGTAATTAATGTTAATCTGGGTCAGGACATTAGTATATTCTATAATCCAATGATGGGTGTGTATGTAAGTAACTTTCAATGTATTTTGTCAAGCCCACATGATCAGACTAAGCATTTCAAAAGCCAAAAAAGGCTCAGATAAAAAAAAAGAACTAATTAACACCAGGAGATACATGGCAAATTTGTCATGATAGTGTAATCATTTTACATTAACCAACATCTGACCATCATAAAAAGTTGACTTTCCTACACTGAAGCCGTTAGTTGGCAAAGTCAGTGGCAGAGAAGCCCCAGTTAAGTGCCATTTGTTTCCGGGTGGTGGGGGAGGGGGGGATACACAAGTTTAATAAGATAGATCATCCAATTCCGCTCTTCTCATCCATTTTAAAGACTCTTCTATGCAAAACTGTTATCAGAGTAAAGCTACATTGTGTCTAAATAAACAGAAATGCTTTTCTTACTTTAAAATGGTTAATTGTCCGTGTTCACATACGGACAGACTTTCGGTTTCAGACATGTTTAGGATTAAGTAAGAATAGCTCTGCGGCCCAAATTTAGCAACAACAAACAGTTCACAAGAGAGAAGTGGTAAATCCACGTTCTCCATTTGTTGCATTAAACAGTGGGTACCATCTGTTGTATCGGACTGCAGAGTACAACAGCAGCTGCCATCCGCAGGCAAAACAACTTGGCTATTACATTGTGCTGCACGGTAAACACCCTAAATATACCACCCTGAGTCGGTCATCAGATCAGTCCACACCACAGCTAATGGCCGCATACGCCCTCTCGGGCATAAAGACACACGTGAAGCATATGACTCCCGGATGACCCTCAAAGGTCATTAATCAAAATAAGACAATGCTAAAAACAAATGGGCCTTTGGTTTTGCTGGTTTGGTTTGCTCCCGGGAGGGCTTACCAAGCGCTATCCAAACCTCACAGCATAACCGTCTCCGAAAGGTCCTCTCTGTCCAATAATCACTTCTATCCTCCACTCTCTCACCTTCCTCCCTCCCTCCCTCAACCCTGCCCTCACCCCTTCCCCTCACTCAGGCAGTAGGCGACTGAGATGGGCGTTCGTCTAGGCCGCTTGAGCGACTCCCCCTGGTGGCCGCCGCTGCTGCTGCTGCTGCTGCTCTGCGCTGCCCCCCGGTGCCGGGGCCGGCCGTTCGCCACGCCCTCGCCGACGGTTAACGTGGCGGTGGTGTTCAGTGGCTCGGCCTACCAGCAGGAGATCAAGGGGCGCCTGAGCCGGGAGAACTTCATGGACCTGCCTCTGGAGGTGAACCCGATCACAGTGCTGGTGAACAACACCAATCCCCGGGCCCTGCTCACGCGGATCTGTGACACGCTGGCGGCCAACCGCGTGCACGGCGTGGTGTTCGAGGACAACATCGGCTCAGAAGCCGTGGCACAGATCCTGGACTTTATCGCCCTGCAGACGGCGGTGCCCATCGTGGGCATCAGCGGGGGCTCTGCTGTGGTCCTGCCACACAAGGTCAGTGAGCATGGCCGGGCCGGGTGAGCCTCGTCGCTAGTGTCCTGATGGGGCGCGAGGAACGTGCGTCAGTTAGCCTTTAAGGTAGACCTGAGACGACTTGGGATGTGCAAGGTGTAAGACTCCTCTGTCATATAGTGAGTCGCAGTATCTAGGCATGGACTCCGGTTGTCACGAATTGAGAAGCAGTATCTGGGCAAGGACACGAGTTGTCATACAGTGAGAGACCAAATCTGGCCATGGAAATGTGCTGTCACACACTGAGACATAGTATCTGGGCTTGGAAACATGGTGTCACACAGTGAGACGCAGTAACAGGGCAGGGAAACGTGCTGTCCCGCTCTGAGACACAGTATCTGGGCTTGGAAACATGCTGTCACACACTGAGACACAGTATCTGGGCATGGAAACGTGCTGTCAAACAGTGAGACACAGTATCTGGGCATAGACACGTGCTGTCACACAGTGAGACGCAGTATCAAGGCATGGAAACGTGCTGTCCCACAGTGAGACACAGTATCTGGGCATGGAATCATACTGTCACACAGTGAGACGCAGTATCAGGGCATGGAAATGTGCTGTCCCGCACTGAGACCCAGTATCTGGGCATGGAAACATGCTGTCAAACAGTGAGACACAGTATCTGGGCATAGACACATGCTGTCACACAGTGAGACGCAGTATCAAGGCATGGAAACGTGCTGTCCCACAGTGAGACACAGTATCTGGGCATGGAATCATGCTGTCACACAGTGAGACACAGTATCAAGGAATGGAAATGTGCTGTCCCGCACTGAGACCCAGTATCTGGGCATGGAAACATGCTGTCACACAGTGAGACACAGTACCTGGGCATGGAAACATGCTGTCACACAGTGAGACACAGTATCAAGGAATGGAAATGTGCTGTCCCGCACTGAGACCCAGTATCTGGGCATGGAAACATGCTGTCACACAGTGAGACACAGTACCTGGGCATGGAAACATGCTGTCACACAGTGAGACACAGTATCTGGGTAGCTGTCATAAAGTTAGGACAACATACCGTACACATAATAAAAAAACAGTATCAGTAATAACACATGATAACCAAGGTGAGCAAACATACAGATATTCAAAACACACACGCTGGCCAACAGTCATTAGTCTGCTAATTATAAGTCATAATGAACATTGTCATTAGCAAACAAAGGTCACTTACAGAATATGATTATAAACACATTAAATGCTAATGATGCCTATTCTGATACTGGCTGTCCCAAGCCGGAATAACTGAAACCTGATAGCACTGGGATTTCAAAAATCTGCAAATTATACATTTATCAGAGCTTATAATAGAGAAAATCAAAAATCAAAACATGATGGCTTGATGGCATGATGTCAGCATATCTTGTGCTATACGCTTCTGGTCCCACTAAAAAGTGTGTTTCCTGCTGGAACCAGCACGACAATAGAGAAAAGCCTGGATTTGACATGTTGTATTATGGGAGCTTCGTGCACTGGCTTTTAGTACCAGTGAGATTGAGAAGGCATTTGCGCAGCAATGGAAACTGCCGCTGAATTCCTTTTATTTTAAAGCTTTACACGTCTATGAGGAGTTAAGGGCTCAGCCACAGGGATATACCTTAATGCCATAGACATGCTGTGTCCTCCACATCACCGGCAATGTACAACAGACGCAGCTTTGCGTTTTGCGAGGCATCGCGACGCCACTCAAAGTCAGAGCGCGCACATTATGATCATCGTGTCTTTATTGGTTCTCTGCAGGCCGAGGATACTCGGCAGAGCATGACACCCCAATCCACCCGCGATAAACACAGCATTTATTCCCCGGGGGAGGGGGTGCAGAAGGTAATAAAGCAGGCTGGCTGCCCTCAGATGGCCAGTAAGAAGGAGATGGCTGCTGCATTGCAATGTCTCGTCGGTAGCTGGCTGTTTGGGTATGCAACACGCAGGGAGCTGAGTAGCAGGAAGTACGATGTCTGCCCGCCACCCTCCATCTCCATCAGTTAATCCACTGCTCTAATGTCATTTCCTTCCCCTCGTGTTTGTGTGATTTTAATAACGGACGTTTTTTCTCCACGACGGGGAGCCGGACGTGGCCATGGGCTCCCAGTGCCCTCGTTACGCATTCAGATTCATACTCACATTCCTGGGTGAGTTGGGCTTCAAATCGGGTTAAAATAGATGCATCCCCCTCAATTGGATTGCAATAGATTTTTGTCCGAGTAGATTTTTATTAATTGATTGTATCTTTACTAAGTAGTGCTTTGTATGTGGCCAAGAGGATTGTGAGGGAAAGTTTCTTTGTTAGATGTAACCTGAGGTCTATCAACCGAAAAGTAATCGATATAGGGGCCAACAGACTGGCAATAGACTTGTGCCTTGTGCCATCTACCAGCCAGGCCTCAGCTGTAGCTGCAGTTGTAATTGGAATTTCTTTATTTGAGTCCCCATATAATACTAGACTGCTCCCTTGTCAGATAGCCACGGTAATTCTGGGAAATGTGTCTGGAAATCTGGGCATGCTCCTATTTTCTCGTATGCAACAGAAGAGGTGTCACTGGTGTCCCGCTGGTCATTTACATTTTAATCACGCCAACTTGGGGAACACAACCGCTAATAATTTATTACAACATAAATGAAATAGGAAAGATGCAATTACCCAAAGTTTGACAGCTGTTATATATATATATTTTTTTTTTCATATCTGTTTAAAGCCTGTGAATGTAACTAGTTTCTGATTCTCTTATAGTACACTAGAGCTTTAATGAACACATCTGTCCCTTTGAATGGCTAAAGAGATTTCAGGAGTTGCTCCATTCAGCATTTTTATGTTAATTTCTAATTACTACAATTACAGTATTATTGTGTTGTTTTTAAAGACATATAGTGAGCTTTGCCTACTGCTCCACAAATGTGGAAATTATGTTATTGTTTACTAATATAATCGCCAGAAAATATGTTTTATATAAAGGTGCCATTTGTGAGATTGTTACTGTATTACTAGGATACATCTGTAGGGGATGTTTTATATAAATGTTTCTGTAACGGTTGGTGGGTAGCTGGACACAGGCACAGAGATTTCTCCAACAAAAGGTATTCTCAAGGGGATGGTGAATAAAAATATGTAAACCTCTGTTTTCTATAACCTTTAATACCTCACACCGCAGACATAACTGAACCTTTTTCAAAAGATTGTTGAGTGTCACACACATTGTTTTTATGTATGTTAGAGGGGTTAGACCATTCTTGCATACAAAATTTGTTGTGTGTATTATATTTATACTAGTTATAGTTAATGCTGTTGTTAATCATCGCCCCTAGAACAGTAGAAATGTAATGTTTTCTTTGACTGAAATGTTTTTTTGGGGATACAGAGTTGATCACAGAGAGAGATGGTTTTCGCAGTCTCAGATTGAGTATACAGCTGTATCTTTATAAAACCCAGGTCGGAGCACATCTGTTTAGCATGGCCAAACTGGGACAAGAATACAGCCCTTCCATTGCATTCACACCAACACAAGTTATTGAGATTGCCGCCAACTCACTTTTTGTCAAGCTTTTTGCCTGGTGCTTTTGGGGCAACAACATTTCACAGTTGGTTGTACCAGCCACTTGAGTAATCATATTATCAAGTAATTAAAAGTGTACTCCCACCATGTGAAATCTCTTTGACAGAGATTACCAGTACATGGTTCCTGTACTTGTGTCCAAGAAAGTTGGTGTCTAAGAGCGATTCTTTATTTTCTGCAGTAATTTTATGTATGACCTGTTCATTCCTAAAATGTTATTGATTCACCTAGACTGTTTCAAGTATACGCCAGGGAGAAATGGGTAAAACTGGAGTGCATGTATCTTGTGTTAAAGGTTTACAATGCAAGTGTTAGAAAGCACTGAAATTGTGACAAGAATTAACAGCAATAGAGGATATGTTCAATCGTCTAGATGTAGAGCAAGAGGAAACAATTTCATGAAACAGGATACATATGTGGGCTAAACTGAGGGGCTAATCAATTATCATTGCTTTGGCACAAAATGCATTCAATGACTACATCTCTCAAATTACATTAATTCTTTTCTCACTTCGACACAACAACCGTCAAAACTCTGTGTACTTACAGGTCAATTTGCACATGCTTACATACTGTTTTCAAAACAGTTAAACTTAAGTTCAAAACAATATCATAATACAAAACTGAATAAGACAGCAATTTGCTACAATTCTACAGTAATACGGTAATGAAATATATTATAAATCCTAAACATTAAATGCTATAAAAACAATTGGAAAATTGGACCAATCACAGCTGATTCTCATTGTAGATGAACATCTACACAGGTGTTACTCTTTGAATTTTATTACTAAAGGACACAACTGCTGAGTAGTTTTGCATTACTATTGTATCTGTATCAGTGGATGGTGTTTATACAAATTCTTGTATTTTGGAATTACTCAGTGCAAATGTCTGATTAATTCCCGAAAAATATATTGCAGTGAATTGTAAACAGAGATGTGTCCTTGTTTTACACAAGACAACATTGTATAATGCTACCTGTTGTTAGTGTTTTTGAGGTCATTGTTTCGTGGGTGACAAAGTGTGTTTGTTGTCTGTCGACCTTTGCTAGTGTTCTGGAAGAATGAATTGATTTGAGACATGTATGAAGTGATTTGGTAGTTTTAGTGCATTTTGAAAGTGAAATGAACATGCAGAGCTGACAGTTGGTTTGGAGAACTGTGTGAAGAGTTTGAAAAAAGTGACCTAAGTATTAGGAAATGTGTCCTAGCCACTGTAAAAAACTGTAATGGTGCATTTTCATCAGTGAGTGGTGCTGTCATCAGAGACCCTACAGGAACAGAGACAATCCACTTGATGACAGGCCACTCTGGTCTACTTATTTGCTCCGCCCCACTGAGGGGTGCCCCAGAGCTAGACACCTCACTGGTTTATTTTTTTCTGGTTGGGGTAGGCTGCAATAAGCAGTAAATTCTTCTCTCTTCCCCTCGCCCCTTCCTCAACCAGAAAATATGAGCCAGTGAGATGTCTCGCCCTAGGACATCACTCTGCAGGGAAATAAACATAACAGAGCAGCCCAGTCTGAACACACAAAAAAAGGAGATCTGGGCCTGTCTTTCAGTGAGCTGTCTCATTTGGTACTGGTCGGAACCAAGACAACCCACTGAAATTAATGGCCCTATTACCTTTTGATCCAGGCTGGGCCACTCTGAGGTGTTGCCACATAAGTGTTCTTGAAGAAGTTATTTTGTTTGCTCCCGTGTGTTGAGAGGGTTGACTTGAGATGAGTTACAAAGGTGGTGGTAGGAATGCTGCCGGAGATCCCAAAACCCTAACCCACAACCCAAACCCCTCCCAATGTTTCAACTAGACTCACAGCGTCCCTCTTATGGAGGAGAATCATGGACGTTTCCTTCTTTAAACAGTGTGTCTGAGTTCTTGCCTCCCAAGTCACTCTGCCTAATAAAGATAGTAGTTAGTAGCAACAGTTGTAGTATTTTGTGTTAATGAGAATAAACTAAGTGCAGGTGTGAGTGACCATGGTATCCAGGCTTGGTCTGGTCTGGACAATTCACTGATTAGGTACCAGTGATCTATACTGTCAAAGACCAACCTGTGTATAAGTGTGATAAGGTGTACAAGTTAAATTCAGCCAGTCCAGTCAATCAGTGGTGTGTAACTTCTTTGGATGACCAAGGGTCATAGAGTTGTTCCCCACAATGTGTGTTAGAACCTGTGTCCAGGTAGCGGAGACAAGGGTGTACCGTGTGGAGCAGACAAGATGGGGAATGAATGGTCTACAATGTATGTGAACACAGAAAAGGGTCAATAGCCTAGCACACGTAAATAATCCAATCCATGGAATTGATCTGTGCGAAGAAAAACTATTTTAAAAAGAATTGTAGGAGGAGGTTCTTGTCAGTCTGCTATCATGGAGCAGAAAGAGAGAGCTTCTTTTATGTAGCTGTAGGCATGTGAGCAGCCATACATCAACTTGAGATGGAAATGCAATCAAAGCTGTTTCACTATTGCCAATCTATCACGGATCAATCTTTCTCAGGGCCTCGTTCAGAGTACAGAGTGGATAAATCAATACCAGTAATCACGGCTATCACATGACTGGAATGTTAACATGATGCAAAGAGTCCTTAATGCGTTCATTCACTCTTGATATTTACAACCAGTATACTGCTCACTTGAAGAATTGTCAGGGTGGAGATGCTTTAGCATCATCCTCTTCCTCCATCTCAGGCTGAATTATGACAAACACAGGAAAGAGACCAGTACTGACACTATCAGAAACAACATAGCACCGTATAAGCTGCATCTCTTTGACATCTAAAATACTTGATAACATTTACAAGATGAGTTTGTACCAGCGTCTTATCTTAGCACAAAGACATAAATATTTTATTGAAATACAATTCACAGTGTATTTGGGTCTGACGACGGGTCTGGCGATGGGTTTGAGGATTTCATCGCGGTACCTAACAGCAATCAGTATACCGTTGCCTAGCACGTGGAGGTCAGTGCCACACTCCAAGGATATGCCTCTCCAGACCATCACAGACCTACTGCACCATGTTGAGGGCAGCATGATGTTCACCACAGCATCTCCAAACGTCTTGTCTGTCTCATGGGCTTAGTGTGAATCTGTGAAGAGAATGGGGTGCTAATTGCGGACCTGCTTATTCTGGTGTTCTCTGGCGAATGCCAATTCAGCTGCACTGTGCTGATAGCAGATACCGGTCCTGCTGATGGGTTGATGCCCTATGGCCCTGTCCAGCTCTCCACATATAATGGCACGTCTCCTAGTATCTCCTCCATGCTCTTGCTACTGTACTGGGAGACACAGCAAACCTTCTTGCAACAGCATGTTCCATCCTGGAGGATCTGGGCTACCTGTCCAACCTGAATGGGCTGTAGGTAGCGCCTCATGCTACCAGTAGTGACAAGGACACTAGCAAAGCGCTAAACTAAAGAAGCAACAGTCAGGAAGGATAAAGTGAGAACAATTGTCCGTGGCCACCACCTGCAAAACCATTGCATTTTGTCACTTTTATTTGCACCAAAACAGGTGACAATGATTCACAATCACTTATCCTTCCTAACAGGATATCCCTGAAGTTTAATTTATTTGGTGTTATACTGTGATGGTTACATTTTCCCTTCATTTTTTTGAGCAGTGTATAATGTGAAGTTATGTATAACAGTTACTAGGACTTGTTGTACATTCTTCCATGTTATAGTTACATTTACTACAGGTTACTAGAAAATTCTATAGAATTGTATATAAAAGTACTATAGAATATGTTTTTGTAACAATAAAGGGTTACACCTAGGTGGACAAAACAACATTCAAAGGCTGTGTCTGACAAGCCATCTTGCATTCCACATCTCTCAACGTATACACGTAACACACATCTTAAATGACACCTTTAATCTCCCATTGACAATGTATCATTTACTCAGATGTTTTCAGGTTTGGACGGCGTCCAGCGTTTTCCTCTGCTCCAGTGGTGTTGCGGAACCGCAGCAGTAGACCTCGTTTCTCAAAGTAGAAAGGGGTGCCTGAGGCCTGTTACAAAAGTGGAGCAGCTTTTTTTTGTCTTTCCTTCCATCGTGTCCTTAACTTACTAGTGTCCCTCTCCACCTCGTTGGTTTGCATTATGGAGGCCAGTGGCACAGAGACAGTGAGATCAGTCTAGACTGGACTGAATCCGCAGTGGGAATGGAAGAAAGTCATCTCATACAATTTTTCTCATTTTCTGTATGTCATGGCCGCATTATCGTAATAAATGGCTAATAATAGCAGAATCATAATTTCCAATGGCTCCAATTCTGACCTGAGTTACACGCGTTTATATTTAACTTGATTAAAATTGCCTGCTCGTTTGTCTCTATGTGTTTTCTGACCTTGAACTTAAGAATGACATTAAGCATGTTTCAGAGATCTAGATTCTTCGTTTTGTGCTTTAAGAAAATAAATGAATTATCGGTTCCAAATGAAACCACTTCAATTTGTTATTATTATTTTCATGATGGAAACTTTAGATACCAGGATTGTGAAATATAATCTTTGTGAAAAGATTTTACATTATGATTCATGGAGATTCATGTTTCATGTGAAAGCAGTCATATACCAGCACAATAAATGATCAACATCAAATTCCCCACAGCAATGTTTTTGACATTGAAATGGTATGTCTTTTTAAAGCTAGACTCAGCGAAATTACGTTGCAACAAGCATCACAGCAGATAATAAGATGTGTAAGGCATGTACAGCTCTGCACATGTGCCCGGGTGAGGAGGATGCAAAAGTTAAGATCCATTTTCACAACTAGGACCGTTGAACCACAACTTCTTCTATGTTTTGGTCTCGGGTGACTGACAGACATTTCGGCCAGTAACTTAAAGAGATATAACAGCAAGCCACTTCGGTATGAAGCCTTCTGACGCAATGCATTACTCAATGAATATGATCGAATATTTGAATTATACCCTCATGACTATTTTTCTTCTACTGTATTCAGTAGGAGCCACTATGAGTCATAATCGCCTAATAACCAAACAAATTGACCTGCCAATTTACTTACCTTCAGTTACAACTTTTTCCATATGATTCAATTATGGCTAATAACATTCATTAGTTTACTTACCATCATTTAAACGGGCTAATTAAGTAATTAGTTGCGGTGCACAGACCAAGCAGTTTGAAACATTACTCAGCACATGGTTCAATAATTGACTATGTCTTCAGTGTGGGCAATAAATCAGGGTGTTGTGGACTATATAGCCTATTATAATTATAATATACACTAACTCGCATTTATTCTAATTGGCTCTATTTTTTTAATAAATCAAACAACAGATATTTTCTTTACTGTGTAAAGAATGTATTTTTATAATATTTTTTTTTAAAGGCTACCAGTTTGCCAAAACTGGTGATGAATATGCGTTTAGTATTTATATGACTTTCTGGGATCACCAATATTTTGAACCAGATCTGTATTTAGTGTATTGAGTCTGTTGGCAAAATGTACATTTAAAACTACACCAAATATAAATGGATGACTGATATAAATGCATTGAAGAGCCAATATGTTAGATAAATGAATATAAATGGGAAGGATTTTAGTGTTTGAATTGTATTTATTCAATGTGTAAGATAGCCTTACGTCTTAAATCTGAATTCAATCTACTAAAATGTTCCCAGTAAAATACATTGATTAGTAAGAACCGGCCACAGTGACAAATACACAGTAGTGCTATAGATGTAATAAATACTGATGCAGCGGAAAATAAATGTACGGCATGACCGTAACACGTCGCTATCTGTTATTGTATTTGCATCTCCTCCACCGTTGTGATTGGAAGAACACGTGATTACAGTGGGATGGTGTGTGTGTGTGTTCCTGTACAACGCACGCCATGTGACGTCAGCTCATGGGACCGATGTGACGACAGTGGCAGGGCGTCTCATGCTGAGAACATATGCTGCAGCGAAAGTCCGGAAGTCACTCGTCATCACAGCGAGGGTGGGGGAGATATCGGCAGAAGGACAACGAGGGAGGGAGAGACAGAGGGAGACGAACTGAGGGGGAGGGAGAGATAGAGGGAGAAGGACAGAGAGGGAGGGAGCAGGCTTCATTGTGCTTCACCTGCACAGTGGGGGGGGGGGGGGGGGGGGGGGGGGGGGGGGGGGGTGGAATGAGGGAGAGCACGTCTGCCTCTTTTCTCTTTCTGGAAAGGCTACTTGCCGCCGGCCGGCCGGCCGACCTCCGTTAGATTTATTTTGGAACTTCTGAATCATTTACAATCCATTAAAGACCCCTGCTCTTGTCTTTTAGGTCCTTACAACCCCAATTCCAAGGGTTGCTAGAACAATTATCTTGTGTATTGGATACAGTACAGTTTTTCCTACAGTTCCAACAATTAGGACACCCCATTACATTTGTTGTTTCTTTTTGAAGAAATATGGACATATCAGATTTGTTTTTCTTTCAAACGATTCAATTATGGCTAATAACAGGTTTATCTATGGTTGAACTTGATGCAATTGAACCAAAAACAAGGACATTTTAAACATGATATCGTTTATTTGACAAAATATTTACTAAGATACCATTTCCTACTAAGGAAAAGGTTAGGACACGCTATGCCCAGATAGCTGGTATTGCCCCCATTGGCTAAAATAACCTCAATAAGAATGTCTACCAACACATCCTATAACAGTCTACCAGTCTCTGATATCCACTGGGAGAAAGTTTTTCACATTCCTCCATGCAGAATGTTTTTATCTGTATTCATCTGTGTTTGGTTAATAGGTGATGTTTGAGGGGTTTCTTCCATGCACATCCCGTTTCAAATCACCCCACAGCATCTCAATAGGATTAAGATCCAAGCTTTGACTGCCATTCCAGAACTCTTTGTTTCTTTTGAGCCACAATATCAATACAGATCAAATATTAAGGGTTAATATGTCCATATTTCTTAAAAAAAATTAAATATTTCATTGGGTGTCCTAATTTTTTCACATGACTATTTGTTTCTTTGAGAGGTCTCATAAATGAGTCCGAATAACATTGTTATTGTATACTTTTTCATTAATGATTGAGGTGCCTGACAACTGATCAGTGGTCCATTGAAAGCATCTGCTAAGCAATGATATATGGCTTTTAACTTTCATCTGACCTCAATTCAAACCATTTGTAAAGCATGCGCCTCCTGATCTGTAAACCACAAAGTGTTCACGTAAAGAGCTTTTTGTTTAATCTCACTACCTTCCAGTACTTATTAAAACACTATAGTGTCACGATGGCTATATTAAAAAAACAAAATCAGCAATACAAAATTAGACGTTTACTAACAAATACTGTTCGATCTTGTTGTTTGTAAAAAGATTACGGGACATCAATCAATTCCAATTTAGGTATAAATATATGCATGTCAATCTTTTTCATATATGTAACACATACAATACATATATATCTATATATATTTTTACACACACACATATATATGCAATGTATCAATATACAGGCGCAATGAGACACCAGTCTCTATAATCAAAATCTTTCAGGGAAACACAAAATACTAAATATTAATAAGAGTCAACAAAACATGCATCTGGCAATATTTTCCCTATACCTTTATGAAATCTACTTTGCCAATTCAGCAAGTGCTGTTGGTAAATGAAACTTGCTTTCAATTAGATACCTCAAAATCTTCTCAAGCCATAAATTGACAAGGTATTGTCTATATCATAATGTATCATTAGATATGGGATTGTGTCCCAATCAGATGCATCATGGTTAAATGAGTTAGAATCGGTTGGGCTGTAGCTGAGTGTGTGGCTGCTGTCCATACTAAATGTTCATTTATACTACAGAACAGTGGGCCGTATCTAATGCTAATTGAGATGTTGCCACCCGCAGAAGCTTTTCTCCAGCCCTGCCTTATGACCACGAGACACACTGTGATTATGTGAACATACCAAACACCCTAACACAAAAGGAAACACACACACGACCGGCGAATACATTTTACACTCTAGCAGATGAATACTCATGGCAGGCGAGTGCCGGATACAAATGTCATGAACAGAAAGAGGGCAATAACTTTGACAGATTTGCTGCGGGACAGTGAGAGGAATGAGAAAATGAGTGGATTTATGGCATCTTCATAGCCCGCTCCGTGACCGACCTGAATAACACCCTTGCTCTCAGTAAACCCGCGCTGAAAGCTCCTATTATCCCTCGCACAGTATCACGCAGGGCTGCTATTATGGAAAGTATTTTGTGTATGGAGCGAGAAACCGTGATTACTCCTTTACCATGCAAATGTTCTGTGTCACTAACAAATCTAGGAAACCGTGATATTCGGAGCAGTGGGAATGGTCAGTGGAGAAACTCTGAGAAATAGACCATGATGATGTCTGACATCAGCAGACACACAGATGGTTCTAACCTATTTTAGCTTTTCTCCTGAAGGACAACAGCGAGACATAATGAAACCGGAGAGAACAGAGTAGTTCTGGTCTCGGGGTACTTCGCTTTCTCTAACCTTAAAACTCCAGCTTGGTGACGAGCACACTGCCCCAGAGAGGGATAGGAACTGGTACAGTTCAGCAAAAGTAGAACAGGTATTTCTTATTCCTGGGCTGAATCAAGGGCGGAGTCTCTGCACACCCTCAGGAGGGCCTCACTGAGTAGGGTTAAACTAAAGCATGTATCATGAGATATACAGTATATGCAGCTCTGGAAGAAATTAGGAGACCACTTCAAATGTTGCTTGAATCTGCATCTCTTCAGGTTTTGCAGCCATTCCTGTGTCTGTTGAATTCCACACCTCATTCTACTAAATGAGATACTGATTATGTAAGCACCTGAAACAAATTTTATTTAGCTTGGAAATGTATAAAAACCACTGCTGTGGTCATCACTATCCTCTTGCAATAGGACCAGCTGGATGGCCAAAACGGTGCTAGTAGTACCTCAAATATAATTGGAATACAGAATAACTGTTGACCATGCCAAAAGAGTTAAAAAAAGGACTCTATTCTGGCATTACTGGCAGAGGTACACAGTGAGGGTTGGGGTGCTTCCATCCTTCAAATTTCAAAGACGATGGTTCATTAGAACAAGGTCAAGAAGCAGACTTTGGGGACAACAAAGCTACAGACCAACAGAGGGTGAAAACTCCACTAACCGGGACGACCGCCAACTCATTCGAATGTCACTCAACAACCGTAGGATGACATCAGATGACCTACAAAAAGAAAGGCAAACAGCAGCTGGGGTGAAATGCACAGCAAGGATAGTTCTAAACAGGCTCCTAGGGGCAGAGCGGAAGTTGTGCAAAGATGGAAAAAAGCCTTTCATCAATGAGAAGCAAAGAAGAGCCAGGCTGAGGTTTGCAAAAAAACATACAGATTGGACCATAAAGGACTGGAATAAGGTCATCTTACTGGTCATAAAATGTTCAGCTTTGCCCAAAACCTGGTCATCTAATGGTTAGATGGAGACCTGGAGTGTCTCGCACTCACTCCCCTAGGAGCTTGTGAAATTTTGTGGAGGATCATTGATGGTCTGGGGGTGCTTCAGCAAGGCTGGAATTGTGCAGATTTGCCTTTGTGAAGGATGCATGAATCATGTCATGTGCAAGGCTGTCCTAGAAGAAAACTTGTTTTCTTTTGCTTTGACAATGTTCCCCAACTCTGTGGATTGGTTTTTCCAGAAGGATAATTTTCTATGCCAGACAGCCAGATCAATCAAGGACCTGTCAGGGTTAGCCCAATCTTCTGACCTGAACCCATTTAACATTTCTGTAACTTCTGAACTTCTTCCCAGTTAAACCATTAGTATTTTACGAGGTCTGACAACGCTGCCTCTTTTTTGTTATTTTGACCAGTTTTAAAAATATAAATGGCAATATTTTTATTTGGAATTTGTGGGAAACATTGTTAGTAGTTTATCGAAAGAAAACATACCTATAAACACAAACACATTCAGTTCTGCTCAAAATTTTGCATTCCCTGGCAGAAATGGGGACATTTTGGCACTGATTTTGAAAATATGACTGTTCATGCAAAAAGCTATCTTTTAGTGAAGGATAGTGATCATATGAAGCCATGTATTGTTTTTTTGCTCCTTTTTACTTTATAATGACAACAAAAATCACCCAAATTCCCCTGAGCAAAGTTTTCAAACACTTGAATGTTTGGCCTTGTTACAGACACACACGGTGACACACACAGGTTAAAATGGCAATTAAAGGTTAGTTTCCCACACTTGTGGCTTTTTCAATTAGTGTCTGTGTATAAATAATCAATGAGTTTGTTAGCTCTCACATGGATACACTGAGCAGGCTAGATACCGAGCCATAGGGAGCAGAACAGAACTGTCAAAAGACCTGTGTAACAAGGTAATGGAACTTTCTAAAGACAGGAAAGGAAAAGATCTAAAAAGATATCCAAAGCCTAGAAAACTGGTCAGTCAGTACTGGTTAATCACTTATTAAGAAGTGGAAAATTCAGGGATCTCTTGATACCAAGCCAAGGTCAAGTAGACCAAGAAAGATTTCAGCCACAACTGCCAGAAGAATTGTTTGGGATACAAAGAAAAACCCACTGCTCTGGAAAAAGACAGTGTGGTTGTTTCAAGGAGCAACAACACAACTGTGCTTGGGAAAAAAATTAGCTGCATGGTCGAGTTGCCAGAAAGGAGCCAATGCCACAAAACACCACAACACCTTGACACGCTTCGCAGCTTCTGGCACATTGTAATGTGAAGTGACGAGACCAAAATAGAGCTTTATGGTCAAACCATTAGCGCTATGTTTGGAGAGGGATCAACAAGGCCTATAGTGAAAAGAATACCATCCCCACTGTGAAGCATGGTGGTGGCTCACTGATGCATTGGGGGTGTGAGAGCGCTAAAGACCCGGGGAATCTTGTGAAAATTGATGGCTAAATGAATACAGCATGTTATCAGAAAATACTGGCAGACAATTTGCATTATTCTGCACGAGAGCTGTGCATGGAACGCTCTAGGACTTTCCAGCACAACAATGACTAAGCACAAGGCCAAGTTGACCCTCCAGTGGTTACATCAGAAAAAGGTGAAGGTTCTGGAGTGGCTACAGTTGAATATTAATCCCATATGAAATTAAATAAATGTGTTTTCTCTAAGGGTATGCATTCTTTTGAGCACAACTGTACCTATAAAGAATAAAACCAGAGAAAATGTTTGCAGTGGCCGCTTAATTTCTTTCCATAGCTGTCTATATGTATATCAATTTAAATGCTTCTGATTGGTTAGAAAGTTGAAGTTTATTCAACCCAGAAATGTAGTGTTATATACTATGCTATTCCTTATGGTGCAATGTTTTCAATAAACAGTGTTTGCAATTCAAATCAAATTAGCAATTATTATCGTCATTGGAATCCAACACGAAAAGGTAGTTTTAACGAACAGAAACACAAAACCAAAATAAAAAGCCTGTAGTAACATATTCATTTTTATCATTTAGCAAAAGCTGTTATCCAGAGTAAATTAGAACATTCATCTTTATATAGGAAGATGGGTCAACACTGCAACCCAGTAGTAGTAATACTACTTACTCAATGAAGTATCTATCAGCAAAGTCACTGCTAGAATTGTATTTTTGCAAGGATTAGTTCTCAAAATACAACAGGAGTTATTATTGTCGAATGTATCTTACAGTGTAGAGCATTGCGCTTGAAACATCCGGTTTGTGGATTTGATTGCCAAAGGAAGAATGTATAAAAAGTATTGATCTGCTCTGGATTAAAGCATCTGCTAAATGAGGTAAATTCATTGTAGAGTCTTGAATTGTTTTGAAAAGAGGGAGGAAAATGGTTCCACTACTTTGGTTCTAAGACAGAGAAGTGCTATGGGCTGAACAGAACTTTCCTTCCAGTGTGGTTGGGACAGCCAAGATACCATAAATGGCAGAACTAATGCTTGAGTCGGGATGTTGAATAGCAGCATTCCCTGATGGTAGAAAAGGAGCAGTTTCGCCTGTTGCTTTGTTGGACAGTACCATGTTGTTGGTGAATGCAAACATTGACTGGAAACAGTGGATTGAGTCGAGGAGCAGTGTTTAGAGGTCTGATGGGCCACGGCAGGCTATTTGTGCTTGAAAAAGCACAACATGGTGGGTAGGTCTTGCAGTGGGTACGCATACCCATGAAGGTAGAGCTGCTCTGCTTTGTTGAGGATGAGCTTGAGTTGGCAGGCTAAATCCATGCAGAGATGTTTTCCAGGCACACAGAACATTGTTTGACTTAATGTTATGAATAGAGCACAGTTCTTCTAAAACCGAATAAAGGGTTTCCTTCATCTTTACTTTATTTCTGTTATGTTGCAGCCTAGGTAGAAGCTAAAAACTTTCTGGAAATGTGTTCTATCCAGTATGGAATCAATAGTGATGCCAGGTTAATCCCACCTTCAACAAATCTGTGAGTGGAAGGAGGTTTTTTGAAAACTGAAAGTCAGTGTCAAGCTTTTTTAATAGGTACATGTCCAGACCTCCAAAAACTCCAGATGAGATTGAAGGTGTGGCCTCGCGGGCCTAGGGGGCAGTGTATCAGACAACCAGATGTTATTAGTGGTAGGATTTCATCTGGAGATCTTGGGAAAAAGTTAAGTAATGCGAATGAGTTTCTGTGTATACATGACTAATTGAGTCAGTAGGCTGAATGTATGAAGTGCGGACGCCATCCATCATTCGTGTGTCCACTATTCTTTTCAAAATGGTTGACAAAGTAATGCTCTGAGAGGGATTAGGGAAGCAGACAGTGGCAAACAAACGTTCCTGGTGTTAAAAGAAGATGTGGCAAATTTGGATTGACAGAAAGTGGCTTTAGCAGTGGATATATAGGAAGAGATGATAGCGAGGTGGGAGTGAAAGACTGATCATCTGGAAGATAATTATCCCTCTCCATCCGTATCCCTTACTTATAAATTGCAGTGAGGAAAGGGCATGGGGCTGGAGACAGCCATGGAGTCACCATGAAGGAAGGGGACAGGATTGGAAAGAGAGGAGAGTAAGACGGAAGAGACATAATTAAGAGATAAAAGGGAGAAGGATCTAGCCTGTGGGAGTGATGTTAGGACTGTGGAGGAGTAGGTATCGCTCCGTGGATATTTCATGACCATCCAGGCCGTAGTTAGTGGGTAGGCGGAGAAACAAAGCAGAAAGGAGGACAAATCATTGATTAGGGAACTGGAGTGGACAAACTGAATTTAGTAAGTTAAAGTCACGAGCATTGCCTGAATGGAGAGTGGGAGGGAACTAAAAAAGCTCCGGTCTAAAAAGGAAAGGAGGGAGAAGAAAACGGTGGACTATTGTATTTTTTACTAAGACAAACGCACCTCTAAACCTACACTGACAAGAACCGGCTCTGATCGTCCTCGCCAGGATCACTTTGGTTAGCACAATTCAGCGCGTTCATAACTCCCCTCTCCAGGGTGGTTCCCCGGGGTCAAGTAAGGCGAGACCTCTCGAGGAAAGAGGAGAGATTAAAAGACGAAACAGATTCTGGGCACACACAAAGTGCCAGTTTTTTGCATTTGAAAGAGAAAATTATGGATGAGGGCCAGCGTTGCTGTGGCAAGTGGAAGGCACCCGGGTAAACGTGATGAATGGTGCCTGGGTGTCAAACACAGCCTGTTAATGTACGGGACCACCTCTCATCCCGGAGACCACACAGCTTTTCAGGACGGGCTGGTTGGCGGGAACAGAGCGTGGACAGAGCACGTGCACACACAGCCAAGCTGTTTCCCTCAGGGTTGTACTGTCAACTTTATTATACACATTACACTCACAGAATAACAGAATAAATGAGCCCATTTGGAAAGAATATACAGTATTGGAACCTTTCGAAATGACAAAATTCTTAACCTGTATTTTCCATTGCAAATGTATTTATTTCAAATATATTTAAAAATGTCTGCTACACCTTTATACAAATTTAAGCATGCGTAATGAGGGTCATAAGAATCACGTTTTCCTATTTTCCATCTTTGTCATTGGGGCTCTTGTGGAAATGTGTGTCACCCATTCTTCGCCTCAGTACGGCCTGTCCTGCTGCTGGATCACCTACACTCTCGCTTGTGTCACATTAAGCCGTTGGCTACCCACATAACTAACCCTGATAATAAGTTGTGCCTGAGCATTTTATTTGAACTAGATATTCAGTTACGGTGCTAATGCATGTTCTTGTATGAAGTTCTTCAAACCGAGGAAATGTCAATTCAGTTCACAATACCTTGGGTAAAAGACACAACTACTACATGTATGTTATGTGTGTGTGTGTGTGTCTGTGTGAGAATGAGTGAGTGAGTGAGAGGATGTGTTGAGAGGGATGGCTTAAGAAATTCTCCAGGGATCTGTGGTCTCTTTAACAGTATGTAGACATACGGGGTATAAGGAAGCATGCCATGTCCTGTAAACACTTGGTTTAGTTACTGGGGTATCCTCAGCATCTTAAGAGTGTTGATTCTCTACTTTGTCGCAGGATTGAATCCCTTGTCATCACACTATGTTACATGATAGGGGAAAATACTCTGTGATTTTGGTCCCAGGAGAAGTCTAGAACGAATGGCCTTGATATGCGTTTTTGGTTTTGGCCAAAAGATACAGAAAATGGATGATGTTAGATGCTAGCTGCTCTTGCTGCAGGGCATGGTAGCTTTTATGAGTTGATTTTATCCCATGAAAAGTCATAAATAAATAACCTTGGTATAGATGTGCTTGTTAGTGGTTTTGCCAAAACAATCAGATAATAATAATATCAATAATGATGCTGTGAGACGGCTGCAGCTTTTCTCAGCAGGCTTTATCTTTTTATTATGTACCATTTGCATTTCTGTATGCAAGGAGATAAACCAGTATTGTGTACTTTTGTAGACTGAAAATCCTAGAACTTATCAAAGTTTGTGTATAACTCAAATAATAAAATATGTCCTCATTCGCGGGGTGGAGTCGGTTGTCACTCCATTGAATAAAAACTTGTCTAAATGTAAGTATGTTATGATTGCCCCTTAAAGTAATTGAATTACATGTGTGCCTCAGAACAGATTTATCAAAAAAGCAAAGCCAGATTGGATCATAATGTACAACTGGCCATCATACTAAAAAACATCCTTCTAAGCTAGGGGGTGCAGGTGGTTTGAAAAATAATATATATATATATTTGTAGTAAGCAATTCAACTTCAATGGAAAAACTGTACATATGGGGCTGTTATCTGCGCTCATACTGCCGCATGTGTGTGTGTGTGTGTTTGTTTTCTCCGCAGGGGGACGGCTCCACGTTCCTCCAGCTGGGCTCGTCCATAGGGCAGCAGATCAACGGCATGTTTAAGGTGATGGAGGAGTACAACTGGGACAGCTTCGTGGTCATCACCAGCCTCTACCCGGGCTTCGAGGTCTTCGTGGACTACGTCAAGACGTTCACGGACACCAGCTACTTCCTGTGGGACCTGCAGGACGTGCTGACCTTCGACATGTCCGCCGACGGCTTGAACGACATCCGCGCGCGGCGCCTGCTGCAGCAGATCGACGCCCAGGTGCTGCTGGTGTACTGCTCCCACGAGGAGGCCCAGTACCTGTTCAGCATGGCCGGGGACGCGGGCCTGCTGGGGCCCGGCTACATCTGGATCCTCCCCAGCCTGGCCGTGGGGAACCCGGACATGCCGGCGCCGGACAGCTTCCCCGTGGGCCTCATCAGCATCATCACGGACCGCTGGAGGACCAGCCTGAGGAAGAGGGTGCGAGACGGGGTGGCCATCGTGGTCAAAGGGGTGCAGAGCTTCCGCAAACAGAGGGGATACATCCCGGAGGGCCACAATGACTGCCACAGCCCCGTCAAGGCGTCCGCTAATGACACACTGTTCAGGTGAGTGGGGAGGGGGGGGACTGTGGCCTGGAGGAAAGGCGATGCTTCAGGGTATTGTGGTGGGATGAGGGCAGGGCACTCGCTATGTAACTCGTCGCCCGCAATCTCATCCGTTTTACGTCTGTCCCGGCCCTCTTACGGCTGGAGATGACGGGGACTGTCGCTTTCAGCCGGCCCAGCACAGATCTGAGCCAGGGAACGTGGAGCAAACGCATGTTTAATTTCGCCAATCGTGCTCGCGCGTGTGTGTGTGCGTGAGCGTGTGTGTGTTGTGGGAGGGGGGGACTTGGGGCTTAGGGATATTTTTCGAGACCACAATCGTAAATTGAAATCTGACACAATTCAGCACTATTAAAAAATCTCTTTTTCCTCACAAGTAATTTTCTCTTCTCTTAAACCGGTTAGCCTAAAGGAAACACCTTTCTTGTTTTTTAAATGGAAACCCTTCATGAAAAAGAGAATACTTCTGGGAAGATATATTTCAGCCTTTGATTTCATAGATATTGCTGTTCCAACCCCATATATTTTCGGACTTTAAAGATGAAAACCTTCTGACTGGAATAGCAATGACCAAAGTAGGTAATGTGGGGGTCAGGCTGTAGGACACTTCTCTTGGTGTAGTACTCTCCATCCGCTCACCACTCTCTTATTTGAATACCTTGGTATTCAAACAGTAACCACCAGAAGCTGTGCAGAACCCGGCTCTCTTATCTCCAGTCAATTGATTGAACACTTTATTTAATAAGGTCTCTTTTTAATCCATTTTTTATTACAAGTCCCAACAACCTGTTAATGAGATCACCGGAGATTACGAGATTAAACAAGAGTTTCACACAAACTAGACGGAGGGTCGTTCGTTACCCAGCATGCCTTCATCACCTCCGCTGGACTGAGGGATAGAGGGAGGAGAGGTGTTTGTTGGAGGGCATGACGACAGGGAGTTCTGGGTAAAGGGATTAGACAGTGAAACAAACAGCCAATGTCTACAGCTATCTCTGCAGGACAAGCGGCATGCGGAGCTATTGCATTTGGATGAATGCACCGTAAGTATTGGATTCACGTCCACTAACATCTACAAGAGTATTTAACGCGACAACCCTTATTTCCAGGCACATGTTAAATGTAACCTGGGAGCACAATGACTTCTCGTTCAACCCCGAAGGGCACCTGATCAACCCAGCCATGGTCATCATCACCTTAGACCGCGAGAGGCAGTGGGACAAGGTAAGACCTCCGTATGGCTTTATACGGGTAATAAAGAGCGAGGAAATATGACCACTCTCCTTCAAAACTGTAGCTACAATGACCAAATCAATAAACCATGAAGGAATGTTTCGCTACGGTCTTCAATGACATGTGTTTTGCAAAACTCTAGGTGACAGTTATAGGTCTTAAATTGGGTTTACAGTGCATGGTTCAGTTTTTACCTATGACACATTTAGCCCACTTGACAGGCTGTCTCAGTTGTTCACTACACACCAGTCTCTCCATACCACAGGCCTAATGTGATGACACATGCTGTTTACCTTCCGTCACTTTAATACTGCCCTGTAATATCGTTCTTCGACCCCCAGTATGTGAATTGGAGAAATGCTGCAGCCTCAATTACCAGCAGGCTTTATTGAATCTATAGATTGGAGGGAGGTTGGCTAACATCCATGCAGTCAATGGTTGAATGGACATTGGTGCGTGTCAGAACATTTAGGGCCAACTTCATTTCTGGGTAAACAGCCTTGGGCCTTCTCCAGCTAATTACGTTATATTGATGTTCTCAAGGTCGGTTTCTATTAATTTCAGATATGTTATTGAAGCTCAGGGCCAGGCCTCTGTAATTGAATGGTCTGACAGTGCATTGTGGGCTCATCCGATGTGTGGTGGCTCAGATAGAGATAAAGAGAGAGCCAGAGAGTGTCGGTCAACACTGCCAGTCAACTATTCCTTTGACCAATAAAAATGTTGGAATACAAAATAGAAATGAAGACGAACCAGTGTGTTAATATGTGTTTATTTTAACAAAGCAACACAGACTGAGGCCAAGGTCTCTTTTACAGCTGGGCCCTATGTATACAAGTTAATATTTAAAAACTGAAAAATTTGTGACAAAACAAGAAATACAGTTAATTGACTATAAATATATGAACTGGTTTTTGTTTACTACTTTACTATTTCTCTAACACTGTTGTTAAAGCTAAAATCTGAGCACTGTCCGGACAATGAGGGGGAAAACGTTTTACTTCTAAATATCCATAGAGAACGCTACACTTCTTTCAGCATGGTCCTTACACCAGGAGTACAATAGTATTTCTAATGGTGCATCACATTCATATAGATTGTGGCCTACTACAATACATGATATTGTATGAAGTTAGAAGTGGTAAATCGGTTGAAAACTTAATCTGCTGTAAGTTATTGAAACAGGTGGTTAAAATTTTAATCATGAAGGCTTAGCTTCTTTCCCCAGTTTGCTGTTTCCTCTTCTGGTCTTGGCCATACAATCGTGTATGTGCGTTATGAATAATGGCTTATATTAAGGTTGTAATAAGAATTTTGTTTTTCCAACTTGGTCTCCTCAATGATTTTACCACCGACCTTATTGAGACAGACAGTAAAGTGGAAAGAGTGTTCTCTACCAGAAACCAAAAATACTGTAGTTATCCAAAGAGTCCTTCTACACTGCAAACCACTTAAAATGTAGATAGTACACTGTTGTAGTACAGTACAGCGTTAGAGGGCATGTTAACCGTGGATGATATTCACACAGAATTTTTTTTTTCAGTTACATTGCATTCTAAAAAAAATCTCATGGTCTATTGACCATGAGATTCAATGTGATTACATAACAATCTTGGGTTGAGTACCCTGTAATTCACAATAACAACGTGCTGATGTTTTTACTGCAACCTATGATTTGTAAAAAAGTTCACACACACATTCCTTAGGACATTTTTTTTTTTGCATCCTGAGCCCACCATGTTTGTTTGTTAAATTAGTATGTAGTTAAAAAAAACAATTAAGGGGCTGTGTAGGAACAGCCAATGCTGATTTCCTAAAGCAAAAACTGACTTTTTAAATTGAATGCCAATTCTGTACTATGGATATTCATAAATATATTCATTAAAATAACACAAAGAGACATTAATCTCACAATGTACATCCGGGTAACAAAAGGAACATAACTTGGCAAACCTTCAGCTTTTCTTATCCACTACTCCTTCACTCTTCCCTTCCCTGATGAATTGTTTAATCGTTGCACAACAAACTGCTCCTTACCCTGTAAGAGAAGAAGAAAGAAGTCCCACTCTCCCTTAACTGTTAGCCAGTTTTAACATGTCAAAGCTGTAGGTATTTGAGACTTCGACTCCCTTTCTGATCTCCATGATGAAAAGGCAAACTGGTAACTATGTTTTTGACACAGAGAGGCCCCCTGAAAGAGGGTTTGGGGTGCTCTCTCTTATAGCTGTTAAACTGCCCGTGTCTTCTCACCGAGGGCGTAGTATCAATCTCCTCATCTGATTGGTTTTGTCACTCTTCCTGTGCACCCCAGCTACTCCTCTCACTGCGTTTGGCCCTCTGAAACAAGGCTCCTCTGGTTTCCTGGCAGCCTAAAGACTAATGGCATTGTCCACACCATTGACACGTGTCTGCTCATTTATCAGCGCTTAAATCACCACGGTGCTCTTTTTAAATGTAGTCGACCTGACAACTGACGGTCGTTCATTGGTTACAACCGACAACGACTCGTCACGTAACTACAATCCCGCGCTCCTACCTTGAGCTCCCCTTCGCCTTGGAGCATGAGAGGAGAGCGAACATTGAGGTGAAGGAAACGATTAAGTGATGAGTGGGAATGAAGCTCCAGAGGGCAGGACAGCTCCTGTCAGAGCCTTTCCTGCAGTGTGATGCACAGCCCAGCCATTCCCAGCCACCTACTCCGGTCGTTCGGAAATGACAGTCGGGTACACGTTTCCTAATGGAGGAAAACACTTTTTCTAAAAGATTTGTTCAATACGCCCATCTGCCCGTGCACAACCTGGGAACTTCAGTCTTATGAGGATGTAGCGGACGGCTCTGCTGACACTTATTTTTTCCCAGATTAAGCTCTTCTCTACGAGCAAAAGCCGCGCACGGTGAAGAAACATCGGGTGAGGCAAGATTTTGTAGATGCTTGGAAAATTCAGAGAACTCCAGATCTTTTTCTCTGGCTCACTGAAGATACTGAGAAAGTCCCATCCACAGCCAGGGCCAAAATATTTGCCTTATCGGATTTTGAATGTGGTCTGGTGGACATGGAGGGGCTTTATCCTGCCAGCAGTTTGTCCCTCTAATTCGGCAGAGATTTGTTTCATCCCAATTAATTTTGATGAGATTTCAAATTGGCATCCATTGGGCAAGTTTACAACAGCCAACATTTTGCTAAGCAATAATACTATTTTACTTCATTGCGTTACTGATTCTGAACTAGAATGTATCATTTAATAGGTAATAAAATTACATGGAAATCTTGATTTCAAAGTTTAGAAATAACTAACAAAATATTGTAAACGCAGTTTGAATTGTGCAACTTTTCGCTTGTAATAGTGTACCAACCACATGTTTTTTTGTTGTTATTATTGACATAGGTTAATGGGTTAGGGTTAGATGAGATGGCTGGAGTGCCTTTTAGGGATGCTTTTTAAAGCACTTTGCTCTGGGATTAGTCCATCTACTACCACTGGTGTTGCACATGCAAGTGTCTAAGCCAGCCAGAAAGCTTAGGAACGGGAAAAAAATGCACAAAACATATGTGGACATTAAGTCTAACACGCAAAATAAAAATCATGGTTTCCCTTGAAAAATACCTGCTGTTCCGATATATTGAGTTCAGTTAGGCCTGTGTCTGCAATAAGTCTCGACCTTTGTTCTGCCATTAAGTAGATAATTAAACGTGTTATATGTTGTCACCCACAGCCTTTTGATGCCCACGTTCATGACAATCCAATACAATATTGACAGACACATAACAGTTGGTCAAGATGGTTGACAGGTTCAATGACAACAATAGAATATCACAGTCTCGTGAGACGGAACCAAAAGCAGACATTTTGAAAGAAAACAGTGAATTTATTACAGTACAAGACAAACACGAACTCTACACAAAATAAAAGGTGCTGGATTAAACAGCAAAAACGGATAACAATCAAAACATAAAACAAACTGTGAAATAACTTACTGACGAATATGTAGCATATCCACAGAACAGAGAAACAACCAAAACAGGAGCATGACCATTGTTAAGGTGCACAAACAATAAACCACACCGAGTGTGGCAGAAAACCTAACTTAAGTAGGCTCCCCAGTCAGAGGCAACTGACAACAGCTGTCTCTGACTGGGGAGCCCACAACAGTAGCATAGAGGTGCCTAGAAGCACAAAGATGGCCAGGGGCCCCCAGCCAAGACATGACAATTATCAACACATTTTACAATACAGTGTCACGTTTTCAGTTCACATTAGGTGGCATAATGACATAAGTTATGGAGCTTTTGCTCTGCTCATTAGCTTTGAATGATGTCTTATAAAACATCAGATCATGATTTGGTGCACCCAGACATATTTTGATCGATCGCGTATGAAATCAGACAACCGATCATTTAGCTGCGCAACTCCATTTCAATCTGCTGAAATGACATTGACATTCACCACAGGAAAAGGCGCTCACGTGGTGACTAACGCCTGTCTCTGTTCTCCCCCTTCCGTTGTCTTTTCCAGGTGGGGAACTATGAGATGGGCATCCTGCAGATGAGATACCCGGTGTGGCCCCGCTACGGCACCTACCTGGAGCCCGTGTCAGATAACAGGCACCTGACCGTGGCCACCCTTGAGGAACGCCCCTTCGTCATAGTGGAGGCTGTTGACCCCATGACTGGCACATGCGTCAGCAACACGGTACCCTGTCGCCGGCAGTCCAACAAGACGGAAGTGTAAGTCTCAATATCTGTGATCAGTGTGATGTGGAGGTGGCCTTTCAAGAATTAGATCCACTGAGGGCTGTCACGATGAGGACTTTTTAGCTGATGGTTCATTGTCGCAAAACATTGTTGCGATTAACAATTTAAGTGTCTATATTAAAATTTGTCTATATATATGTAAATGTTGTGCCACTTTTATAGTTCAAGACTAATAATATTGTAAAAAAGAAACGTGGTTCTTGAACGCCACCTTTCTGTAGCAAATTCGACAAATTGTCTTCTTCAATATATTGGGCTCATATCTTAACACCAAAATATGCCAAGAGTGGTGCATTTGCATACTGCATTGGAACTACCACTACATCAATGTTCACTCACTCTTATTTGAAACAGCCTTCCTTACATTGCACAATGAGTTTTAATGTTTGATATGCAATGGGACAGAATATATTTCTATCCATACAGCGACTGAAACATGTTTGTCTATTAAATAATACTGTTGCGATATTACATTACTTTTCATAACAAATCAGTTCTAAACTAAGTATAAATATACTGAAATTAGGAAGAAAACAAGTTTCTGTAAGTGATCTGCGCCTATAATTTGCCGCAGAACTGTCCAACTCTCCTCTGCTCTCATGTGCTAGACATCCTATCTGATGAAATTCGCATGGTATTTGTTGAGAAGTTTTTTTACATTGGCCTAAAAAAAACCAAAGTGGACAGTGCTTCTGTATTCTCTTGATTTCATGTTTGCATGCACAAATTCAAGACAGATAGTGTTATTTAACAACACCCGTTAATTTGGTCGCAATGGATGGTGACAGTTAAAACTGTCTTATGTCTGGTCAGAATCTATCCAGTCGCTAACTTTGATCTTCCATCGGGGTGTTTCTTTTCTCCATGTTTATTGCAGTACATAAAGTGACAACAAAAAGAGAGAATCTGTGCTTTTATAGCTATTTTTATATTGCCGGGATCGGAATCTCAACACGTGGGTTCAGTTCCAAAGTAAAGGAGAATCATCTGATTGAAACTACATAGACTGTACAACACCTGACATGATTAGTGACTTCTTATACAAAACACATTACTGGAATAAAATGATTGCACATAAATACACTTATATATACAATATATGATTATCACAGCCTTGATACATTTGGTACACATTATGTTAATTATGTGTTAAGACCATTATTGATGAGATGTCTCATATGCTGAAGAGAAGTTCTGTTATGTTCTAAGAAATGTAACAAAATGGAAGACATACTCCAGTGTAAGTGTATAAACTTATGGCCCTACAATGTATGTCCATAAGGATCTACTTTTTGAAATGTCATCCATGACCCTGTCATGCTTACTATTACTTGTTGGAAAGTACATGCGCTAACACCCCTGTAGACACAAACCAAACTAATGGCAGCACACTAACCCCATTTAGTTAGGAATCCCAGGTGTAGAACATGCTGTGGTTGATTAATTGGAGCTGGGAGAGTGCCATTAGCCATGAGGAGGATGAAGAGGCTCTTGTCCCACCATTAGACCAGGCCTGAGTCCTTATCACACCAAGGGGTAAGATCCTCATTAGAGCCAATGGCCAGAGTGCAATCACAGTAATAACAGTATGACTCAATGAGGGAAATATGTGCTGCTCACTGGGATATCAATTAGATTGGTCGATTAGGCCGCCTCATCAATCCTGGACACCTAGAGACTGATAGCGGGATTCATTAGCAAATGGGTAAGGGGAAAGGAAACATATCCCATTATCCGTTACTGACAATGGTGTTAACCAGGAAAAAGGAGTGTGAAAATTTGTAGCTGCTTAGAGAACAGGCTGTTTTTAGCCCTTGCCAAACCAAAATATCTCATTATTACATAAACGTATCTGCATACGTCTATATTCACGTCATGTTGAACAACATTGCCAATCAATGACTTCCTAGAACAATTGGACAAAGCAATAAAGCATTTAAAAAGTCCAGTTAGTAAGTGAATATGTATGCCCATTGATAATAGTGCAACACCAACGGCTTTGTCACAAACAATCAATGGTGCCTCCTGCAGATAATGGACCCTGTGTATAGTGAGTGTTTTTTTTAAACTAGTAATATTTCCTGTTTGACGTGGAGCAAGAAAGACATGACATATTCATTAATTAATCAATTAATGCCTCTCAGAGAAACCTCTTCCATGCCCCAAGACTACTGCTGGGGCCATAACTCACACCCACATTGCCCATCTGAGCCGGGCGCCGTCGCCACAAGTCATCCGTCAGACGGGACTATTTCTGGGCCCTGTTTCGATCACTCGTTTTTCTCCTCAGAGAGACATGACTTACAATCGTTCTGTTTACTGAGATCTGCTGTGTTCAGGCTGAATATGACTCTTATTTCTGGGGGGGGGGGGGGGTTCTCGAGAGCTCTCTGTAAATCTTCACTCTAATAGCTTATATACAGGCCAATATATAGGAGAGTAAAACTCTTTGCAACATCCACGGAGGATCAAATCTGAATCAATTTTATTACAGTATTACTGTATGAAAAAAACATCAGTGTATTACTTTAAGAAAAATACACCAGCATATTCTTGTAAGAAAAACACACTGTATTACTGTAAGACCAAAGCATCACAATATTATATTCATTATATGTATCCATGCAGCATCGTTCTATACCTGGGATATTAAACTCATACCCAGCAAGGTACGGCTGCTTTGTTGTAACTCATCATTATTGCACCCACCTAGTAGTCTACGTACGTCCCGTATTAGAAGGATGCAATGACAAAACAGACTGGAACTAGTTTAAAAGGTTCAGAGTTGTGTTTGAGTGTTTTAGATAATACCCATCTGTTTTTGATTGGTTTAAGATGAAAGTGGATACCATGTCTGAGGTATACATAAGGGGGAAAGTAGATGTAATTTGGTGTCATCAGGACAAAACTTACGGTTGGAGATTTAAGTGATAAAAACAATATTAGAATTACATATGTAGCTTTCTTTCACATCAGACAAAAATGCATGCGACCAAACCTCCCTATGCTAATAAACCACAGACCATTGACCCACACATTGACAACGCAAAGCATTGTGGTCCAAATTATCTTGTTTCAAAGGTGAATGTTTCAAGGGCTTGCTGCGGTTTGTAGAGGCCCCAAAAAACGACTGCTTCATTGGATTCCCTTGAGATAAGCAGACGCTTATATACTCAAATAATCACATTAGCAGTGCCAACAATGCACACTTCCATCAGCAAATGCACAAACACATTAACGCAGGCACACGCATCGACTAAAGAAACACGCACGAGCGTACACAAACAGACACGCCGCCTTATCTTCTCCAACCAATCTGAATCCCACTTAACCTCCAACAGTTAACCCTTCGATGCGCAGGTGAGACGAGGAACGTTGGGACCTGTCTGTTCCCTCCTACTCCTCCTAAACCACTTGCTTGTTTCTTCCGAAATCCTTTGTTGAGGCGGCCTGCAGCTCAGCGCTTCCTTTAGCTGTTGGTGCGTCTCATTGCCCCTCCCCTTTCTCCTCTGTCCGAGGGCCAAAGGCACGCTCCACTAGCCCGAAGGTCAGCGGGAGGTCAGGGGTGACGTGTCATTTGAGCTCAATTGGTCCCCCACACCCCAGGATGTGGTGCCCTTGTGCCCTCCCCCCACGCGACACTTTCTGCGAGCTGTGGGATAAGCCCCTCCCCCATCTACTCCTTCACTCTATATTGCGGGCTCACAATGCAGTATTGATGTGAGCCCGGCAAAACGTGTGTATGCGTTGTGTGTCCATGTGTAAGTTTAACCGTGTTGACAAGGTCAACACAGCCCGAAGTCCTATTCTGTTGATGGTCATTGATTGACACTCACTCATCTGTTAATCCACTATGCAGCGGAGGGATGTTTTCCGTACACATCGCTCCCTTTGCTTGTTAGTGTAAAAATGGAGAACATTTTCCTAATTGTGTTTTTTGTTAATCCTGTTGATAGTTTGAAGGAATTTCTTTTGGTACACATCAGAACCCCGTACTTGATGCGTGAAGGATCAGGCAGGGGTGTCCGTTTACTTCCACCTTATTCACTCGGTTGATCACTCCAGTGTCAGTGAAGCTTTTTTGATAGGGTCATGCAAATGTTTTCGCATGTTTTTGAATGTCATGCTGGGGTAGATCTCACTTAAATTGATCAAGTTAAGAATGTGTGTTGCGTTATGGCTTTAGTCCTATTTCGTTACCCGAGGGAGTGAGGGGAGATATTGTTCAGATGAAGAGACAGGGAAATGCCTGAAGGGAATGCTTTGAGACATTGGCAATGGATCAAGGTCTAAAGGATTTCTTATGTGGGCCGCTTATCTGTCCTGGGCCAGCACGCCATTAGCCAGACAGCAAGTAATCTAGCATTGTGTTTCCCTCCTGCATTTGTTTGTTTGTGATTATTTTGTGTTTTGGTCAGCCCCGGCTGTCCGCCCATCTGTTGTCACCATGACATAATGCACAGGCATGTGGAGCCGCTCAGTCCCTCCAGTTCTCCTTGCACCCCCACTCCTGACGTCACCTCCTGGGCACACGTCAAGGATGCCTTTTTATACCGTTCTGTTTTCTCCATTGCTCTCCATCCTCCCGGTTTTTCCCATGTGTTTTATCCACCCAATAATTCCTAAAAGAAATCCTTGCTAATTGGATTTCTGGATGCTTGGTTTGTTCGCCAGAATTATTAAGTCAACAACAGGCTTTTTTGTTGTTAGTGTTTGAAACGTCACGGCTGGCGCATTTGTATTTAGAAAATAAATCGTTATTACAGGTCAATGGTAGAACATCTCATCCATTCACATCCAATTAATCAGCGGTGTAATCAGTACTCAATGACAACATGAATCAAAGGGAAGACATGAATAATGAAACAGTAGGAGAGCAGTTAATGTCATCCTTTATATCCATCAGCCAAGTACTGTATGGCTTGATCAACGAAAGCTGCACAGGCATCATGCACACCAACTCTTACATGCAGAAGTACAGTAAAGGTCAATCAGTGGAATGTGTCCAACCTCGTTTTGCCCCTGAACCCAGAACTTAGTATTACAGGCATTGGCTTCGGTCGTCTGTGCTCTTATTGGGTTTGATTTTGACCTTTATCTCCCCAGGATTGTCGGTCACACGGAGCCCTACACCAAGCTGTGCTGCAAGGGCTTCTGCATAGACATCCTGAAGAAGCTTTCCCGCACCACAAAGTTCTCGTACGACCTTTACCTGGTCACCAACGGCAAGCACGGCAAGCTGGTCCGAGGCAGCTGGAACGGCATGATCGGAGAGGTATCGGCCGTTGTGCTACAAAGTTTGCTTATCAAGAAATGGAAAAGCCAATAAAAGTTTGATCGTTTGCACGTTAGCTCGGGTTTAGGTCGGCACTAAGCAGGAAACAGGAAGCAGTTTTTCTCTTGTTTAGGAGGACTATGGTGAAAAATCCCTACCCATGTTCTCACTGTGTTCCAGGTGTTACTACGCTAGCTCTTTTGTATAGAAAAGCTATTATGCTAAAGGGGGACACTGGCCACAGTAGCAATGGTAATGACTGATGAGACGCCATTCAGAGAATCAACATGTTGAACTAAGCGGTTATTACCGGTAATAAAAAACCTTCTATCAGGGATCAGGGAAGAAAGTTAATAGGACAGGAATTTTAATTCTTCATAGATACATACTATATTTTGGGGTATTTTCACCATGGCACTTGTCAGGGGTAGAACAGCAGTTCTGACAATAACTAGACTAACAACCACCACTGCATAGGGTTTTAAAATGCCCACTTCCAGCAGGTAGCTCATTGTCAACCAGAGCCAGGGGCACATGTAGCAGGCACTAGGTCTTTGCTAGATGCGACAACACCATGTAATGGGTCAAGGATTAGCATCGGCCAGAAATGATGGATGGTGACATTGCAGAGATGATAGGGCGGATAGATACCACCAGCTGTTTATCTGCTCTTGTCGTTCTGAATGGGTGTCGCAGTTTATCAGCTCCAAAACTACACACATACTATGTCATCTACAGAGAATAAAGACATGCATGGTAAAAATGGACTGTCAAACGCATTATTTCAAACCAAAGCATTGCTCACGGGCCAAAACGTGTACCTGTTTTAGCGTGCTGTGTCATCCAGTTGTTGTGTCACCAATTTTGGGCAACACAGTATGGTGCAAATCTTTCAGTTTGCATGACAGTGTTAATGGATAGGCAACAGCTAATGGATCCACTAGCCTTCTGGGAGCCTAGGCAAGATTTTTGACAAATACCGTTAGTGTTTCTGCCCTTATGACAGCGAAGAGAAAATGAATTTCCGACAATGTGTATACATGTTGCTAGTGCAAATATAAATATACAAAGGTACTCACTATGAAATGTTTGCATTTCCTGCAATATCACAGACTTATTTCTCTGACTTATGTCTTAATGTGAATATGATACCTGAATGAGAATGACTAAAGTAGATGTTGTGTGTTATATCCCCGTCGCTTTCTCCCTAGGTGGTCTACAAGCGGGCAGACATGGCCATTGGCTCGCTGACTATAAACGAGGAGCGATCTGAAATCATCGACTTCTCTGTGCCGTTCGTGGAGACGGGGATCAGTGTGATGGTTGCCAGGAGCAACGGGACTGTCTCACCCTCTGCCTTTCTCGGTGAGCGTGTAACACCTGTTCCACCATAAAACAACAGTTTCTCGCATGCTTCTGTTGATGGTAGAATCTTTGTTATATCGTCTGAAAATAAGAAATAAAGATGGGGCTCTAGTCAGGGTTTAGATCGCGGCAGAATTGAATATACAACAAGATGCCTTACATTTCAGAAACGGAATGCTCCCATTAGTGGTTCGGTCTCGTGCAAGCCAAGGCCAGTTCAAGGCTACTTTACATCCTTTACATCCAGGAACGGTCGACAGTTTAATACTACAGCGGTACTCTTTGTCATTGCTACTCTCCGGCAAGCAGCTGAGAGAGCACACAGTTTCAACAGCGGCTAGACTGGCGTTTCCTCCCTTATTCTCCCGTGTAGAGCCCTACAGTCCAGCGGTGTGGGTGATGATGTTTGTGATGTGCCTCACGGTGGTGGCCGTCACCGTGTTTATCTTTGAGTACTGCAGCCCTGTGGGCTACAACCGTAGTCTGGTGAGCGCCAAGGGTGAGTGTCAGACCCGGCCACCTTTCCCTCTACCCTCCCGTATCAGCAATGGTAGAAAGTGCCGGAAAAGTAGGTTGAACCACCTCTATATCATAACACAGAACATGTTGAAATGCATGCAAAGCTCTAGCTAAATCCATTCCGTCTTCTCCACAATCGCCTGCCTGTCTTGGGCAGATCCTGGAGGCCCCACCTTCACTATTGGAAAGTCTGTGTGGCTGCTGTGGGGAATCGTCTTCAACAACTCCGTACCCATTGAAAACCCTAAGGGCACCACCAGTAAGATCATGGTCCTGGTGTGGGCCTTCTTCGCTGTGATCTTCCTGGCCTCCTACACGGCCAACCTGGCAGCCTTCATGATCCAGGAGCAGTACATTGACACGGTCTCTGGATTGAGTGACAAAAAGGTAGGACGATTCATCAGTCATTGGTGATTCTGTTTGATTTTCTGAAGAGGGTTGGGGAGGGGGGGCTCAGAATGATGCACTTACAGTACTGTTTGCTGTTAGGCTAAGGCAAAATATAGAGTGGCCTACTTTTGAATGAGCAAACAGTGGCTGGCTGGGAACAGTTTTCAGAGAATACAAATAAGCACAGGCAGAGCGGCAATGTCATGACTGGGACTCGTACAAAGACATAACAGGATCCCCGGCGTCTGTGGGGGAAATGAAATTAGATCCCAACGTCTTTAGGCGGAATGCCATTGCAAATCCTCCGAAATGTCCTACGCAAGTGGATTTTCCACTGATTATATATTCTAGTATTAACTTATGCATATTTGGATGGTCTGCGGAGGTGCTCTAAAACAGTATTGACAAGGAAATCCTTGTTGAATTTTCTAATCTAGAAATGATTTGCAGAGTCTTTGCTTTTAGGCAGTGAGGGATTAAAGAGGCATTTGGGGAAACCCACCAAGCTGTCCACTGCTTATTACAATTCCCACAGTCATTTGCAGCTCCTCCCACATTATCTACCGGCTCTAATTTGTGAGGAAAAACTGTTACCTACAGTGTCTTTTGACGTCTACAGATTTACAGTAGTGTGCTAAGGCCACATGAAAACATTGTTTTCAGCTGTTTATCTGTGGAAGTGTTTATTTTCTCATGAAAAACTCACTATAACATTAGAATTAGTTCAAGTAAATGTCAATACAATAAAAAGTCAAAAGAATTGTGTCCTTGTTTGTTTCGGTGGTCTGGATCAGTGCCTGAGACAGGTGCACTGCAGGGTGAGTTAGAATCTGATCCACTGCTTTTTATGCAACACCTTTCCCCTCTATCTTTCCACACGTTCCTGTCAAAAAAAGGCAGAGCAAAATCCTCTGGAGAAATGTACCAAACTTTCTTGTAGGTTGTTAATATCATGGAAATGGGTACACACCATATAATACATTAATTAACTTTTTGACAACATATGGCCTAATTCTTATCCTACTTGTCTTTCTTTTCGTCTTTATTTGTATTTGCTTTAAATGTTATATAGTGTTTCAAAGCAAGTCAACACTAACTGCCCAAAGCTTTGCACCATTTTCTCAGTGGCTACCATATATATCAGTGCTATCATATAATTCACTACCACATCATTCACTACTAAATAATTCACTACCACATCATTCACTACTACATCCTTCACTACCAAATCATTCACTACCACATCATTCACTACTACATTATTCACTACTAGATTATTCACTACCATATCATTCGCAACTACATCATTCACTACTACATCATTCATCATCACATCATTCGCCACTACATCATTCACTACTAGATCATTCACATGCTCATGCATTCGCTGTACAGCAAAGGACAAACAGGTAAAACAGTTTTTCATCAAGGTCCACCACCAGACAGCAGTGAAACATGGAGCGCAAAACAATGGCACCAAGGGTCTCTTTCATTTGTGTGAAATGGCTCAGAGGACCTTTCTCTCATTCCGTCAACCCAAGGTTATTAGGAATTGTCATTTGCACGAGGTTAATGAAAAGGCAAAACATTTATTTTAAACAGCCTGGGTAATTAAATGAAAATGGTGCACTGTGCGACTGAGGCAAAAGGACCTGGCAAAATAAAGATTAGACGTTTTTATTACAGTCAAGGGGGAAGGAATAATTTTCAAATTCTCTAGAAAGCATGGCCTGTTGGCAGATGTAATTTTTTGTTCGCTGGGACTCTAATTGTTACATTAGCTCTGAAAATGAACAGAGAAAAAAATCACGAAGAGGGAAAACTTACCTGTCTATTTCTTTGCAACTTGAGGGTACAGGAAGAAATGAAAGAGTCGGTCATCATATGTTCAAGGACAAAGTTTAAGTGTCATTGTGTGTTTCTTTAAGATGTGTTCGTATGCCTCTAGCTTTTCTATGAAAGGGTTGAGACCTCAAGCCTTAGAAAAGTTTACTAGAGAAGGATACTGAGTGGGGAGTGTCTATGCCAGAGCAGGAAGTACTGACCAATCAGAGTTGTTGTTTTTGAGAGATAAGAAAATGATTGACACATTGTACATTTATATACATTCATGCTGATAGGGACATTACCTGAGAGGCAATGTGCCTCAAGTGCCCCTTTATTATGCAAGTGTGTTTAAAACATAGTTACTTTTTGTGTAGTTGAACATTTGGTTAAAGCACGGACAAACATTTTCTTGGCTGAAGAAATAGAGCTATTGTAATTGTAATAACTAACTATTTTTTGTAGACTATGTCTCGCGTTAACGTTTCCTTTGACATTCAGTTTCAGAAGCCCCAGGAGCAGTATCCACCATTTCGTTTCGGTACAGTCCCAAATGGCAGCACAGAGAGGAACATTCGCAGCAACTACCCTGAGATGCACGCCCATATGGTGAAGTACAACCAGAAGGGTGTGGAGGACGCCCTCAACAGCCTCAAATCAGGGTAACGTGCACTGCCTCATAATCATCCCAAAGTCATTAGCAGAAGCACACTTTGAGGTAAAGGATGTAAAACGTTATATGTGAAATTATTTGCTGGTATTTAATTAATGCGTTATTACATAGATGCGTTGTTATAATGAACTTTGATCAATTTGGTCATCATAGCATTTTCTCATGAAGCAAATCCCTTGTTCTTGTCTATAGGAAACTGGATGCCTTTATCTATGACGCTGCCGTGCTGAACTACATGGCGGGTAAAGACGAGGGCTGTAAGCTGGTGACCATCGGAAGCGGGAAAGTCTTCGCCACCACTGGTTACGGAATTGCCTTGCAGAAGGAGTCACGCTGGAAACGTCCCATAGACTTGGCCTTACTCCAGTTCCTCGCTGATGGTAAATTATAATTAACCCCATGCGGAAGGGGGACGCTCACTGTAAATCCTAGTTGCACTTATCCTTTTAGGCCTACAGCCAAGGTCAGAGCAGTAATAATGGTCCAACTGACGGGCTGTCCGTTAATGGTGAAAAAAGGTGTCGCTCACGCGAACAAGGTGGGATAAACCCGCCGAAAGAAAAAGTGGAACTTTCCAGAAGGCAAGGACGTACACTGCAGCACGGATCGCTCAGAGGTAACTTAGAGGTTTGACTGAGATCCAAATAACAATAAGTGCTTGGTCAGGGGGTTTAGAGGGGAGAGATGAGGCTTGGGCGTAGACAAACAATGACAACCAGACCACGAGTGTTGTAATCAGCATCTAACACAAACAGTGTTCTGCTCTTGCCTCCACAGGTGACACTCAGAAACTACAAACGGTGTGGCTCACAGGAATCTGTCGAAACGAGAAGAAGGAGGTGATGAGTAGCAAACTGGACATCGACAACATGGCGGGCGTCTTCTACATGCTCCTGGTGGCCATGGGGCTCAGTCTGCTGGTGTTCTCCTGGGAACATCTACTCTACTGGAAGCTCAGACACTCTGTGCGCAAGTCGGAACGCCTCGACTTCCTGCTTGCAATCAGCAGGGTAAGTGTTGCTGTCCTTCTGATGGATAAATCGACTTTTTTCAGTTCAGACTTATTATTTATGTACGGTTTCAGTGTGAAAACGATCATCCTCAGCCATAGCGTTTATGAAATGTTACGTGTGGCTTCAGAAAGTGGACAACTTGGGCAAGTATGGATAGAGTGACACATACTTATTCTGTATGTTGATCTAAGGCACTATCTTAAACTGTGAATCATTTTACAGATGCTGCTGACTTCTCTATCGTAAAAACTGTGAATCATTTCATAGATACCGCTGACTTCTCTATCTTAAACTGTGAATCATATTACAGATACTGCTGACTTCTCTAGCTGGAACTGTGAATCATTTCACAGATACTGCTGACTTCTCTAGCTTAAACTGTGAATCATTTCACAGATACTGCTGACTTCTCTAGCTTAAACTGTGAATCATTTCACAGATACTGCTGACTTCTCTATCTTAAATTCTGAATTATTTCACAGATACGGCTGACTTTTCTTTATTTTTATCATTCCTATATGCTATTGTACAAGCAGCAGCAATACCTGCTGGGATCTGCATGAAAACATTTCATCCATAAAAGATAAAACAACACTGTAATCATTATATTACATACATTTAATAACATTTAATAATATCGCCAGTTGAATACAGTTGTGATAACTATTACAGTGGCAAGTGCTGTTGCTTGTTTGTTTACTGTCTCTCAGTTTTTTAGAGATGATTACATTTTCTCAAAGTGAGAACGATAACACATGCAATCATGTTTCCCAGCTGATCAGAAACAGTTGGCAGATATCCGCCTTTGGGGTTTTCGCCTTTGCCGGAGCTGTGTCGGGTTTTGGGTCTGTTCCAAAAACAAACAAGGATTTTTGATCGCCGCTGATCTCCTCCGTTCTCTCCTGCAGGGGATCTACAGCTGCTTCAGCGGCGTGGAGGACTCGGAGCACAACGGGAATCTGCGGAACCCGGACGTCACCACCAACTACACCCAGGCCAACATGCTGAAGATGCTGCAGACGGCCAAGGGCATCGTGTCCTCAGCCAGGGTGGAGAATTCCCTGGACAACGCCACCAAGACCATAGAAAGTTGGGGCCGGCGCGGTGCGGACAACGTCCGCGTTGGCCTGCCGCCCCGGGTGGCGACAACCATCGACATGGGGCAGAGGCGGCTGCCTTACGCCTCCGTCGTCGCGGACAACCACTCCACCTACCCGCAGAGGGCTCTCGCGCCCACCTTCCCCGTCCAATACGGAGACGGCGCCAGCCAGCCGCTGCTGGACAAGCCCAGGGTGATGACGCGGCCCACTCCGCTGCGCTACACCCTGCCGGGCCGCGGTAGCCACCAGGTGTTCGAGAGGACCCTGCCCATCTCCAGCCTTAGCAGTCCCCACATCGCCATGAGGGACCCCGCTCCCACCGGTGCCTCCGCCCACAGCTCGTACCCGCACGCCCACCACGGTGGCAGGCTGTACGCGGAGAGCCAGCCCCAGCACCTCGGCTCCCCCTTCGTCCCCTACAGAGAGTTCCAGGTGCCGGACATCTACGTGGAGCGCCACAAAGGCCCCTTGGGCAGGAAGTTCAGCTACCCCCCCGACCACTCGGGCAGGAAGAAGAGGACCCACGACTATGTGTTCTCCGAGGCCCCGGACGCCAGGGGGAGGAGCGACTACAGCGAGCCCACCTCCTGCTTGGCTGAGCTGAGGGCCAACCACCTCCTGAATAACCACGCCTCGCCCGTGTCCCCTGTGGCCTGCGGAGGAGGCCAGTACCCCGGCGGCGGTGCCAGCTGCAACTCCTGCATGAAGTCCTACCTGGAGCCCGAGATGGATGACGTGCCTCTGCTGGGGAAGGACAAGCTGAACCGCCGCGCCTCCTTCCTCAAGGCCACCTGGGGCGGCGAAAGGATCCGCCAGGTGGACGAGAAGCCGTCCTCCTCCACCGCCCCCGACCTGTTCCCCCGCGTGGTGGTGGCCAACCCCAAGCCCCACCGGCTGTACGGCAGCCAGGGGAACAACCTGTGCTACACCCTGGCGGCCGAGCCCGCGTACCTAGACCCGGCTCACATGGGTTCCTACCCCTACAGGCAGCAGAAGCTCAAGTACTCCCACTCCACCCGGCTGCCCTCCTACCGGGAGGCGATCCTGCAGAACGCGGCCGCCCTGCGCCGCTCCTCCTCCACCGTGGTGCACAGACACTACTCCACCTACCTGAACTCCTACACGGACATGCCCGTATACATGGGCCCGCTGCCCCAGGGGCCCGGGCACTTCTACAACAAGGACGTGTGCCACCTGTTTCCCTGCGCGAGCCACTGCCCCGACAATACCGCCCTGGCGCCCCGCATGGGGGACCGGCAGGTGATGTACCAGAACAATATGTTCAGGGGCTTCGAGGGTGCAGTGGGGCATTCTCGGGAGGAGACGCCGCTGCCCGGGAGAGATCGGAGGCAAGTGTTGGTGGCCAGAAGAGTCAACAGTCCCTACGTGCCAAAGCCCTGGGGCAGGGTATCCAGTCTGGAGTCTGAAGTCTGAGACCCAAGTCCCCTCTGCGTACCTCCAGGATGATGGACTATTACTCCCTCTGGGGAGAGGGAAGACAGCCTGGGAGCCAACCTCTCAAACTTTGGTTCAAGCAAAAAAAAAAATTGAATGAAGTAGCTTCTAGAGCAGGAGTGTTTACTCAGTGCAATAATATCCTTGGCCGGAGAAAGAATGGAGAGGACACAGTGTTTTGTGCTGGGGCGTTAGGTAATCTTTAAGTGATAAGAAAAGACAACGTTGAATAGTGTTTATTATCTTGAGATTTAAGCTGTTGATTGTTCACATTTTTAAATGCTGTATTGCTGTGAGAAAACGAGAGGGTGGCAATGTACTGTAGCCTCTCACTCTTAATTCAACAGTTTAGACAAACCAGTATTTTACTTTTATTTTAAAGTAATTCGGTATTCTTCCATTTCCATGGGGAAAGCTGTCTGTTTGAAGCTTATTGCTCCATTGAGCACTGATGTAATTTGACTTTTTGGATTCGAAAAAAGGGACAAAAATGTATGATTATCTGTAATCCCATTGTTACTATACTGTTTAATAAATGAGGAAGCCCCTGTCAAAGGCTTTTTGGAATGGTCTGCCTTTTCCTTTACTCCTTGTGTAGCTGAGTGAGACTACAGATCAGATCCCAGTCCAAAAGCAGATCAGAGCCCATCTTTGATTCAGAATGATTTTGGGTACTGTAAAAAAAAACTGTAGCTACTGCAGTGTATGATCACAAAATGTAATACACAATGAAAATAAATACTCTCAGAGTATTCCACTTGTCTAAAACCCTTAGCCCCCCTAGTTATTTCGTTTTAGACAAGTGGAATACTCCGAGAGTAGTATCAAACGATCACACCACTCTCGGAGTATTTACTTGTTTGAAATGAAACAACTCCTGAGGTAGGGCTAAGGGTTTGAACTCCCACCTCCACAGTAGTTAAATCTGCTCCCAGTACTCATCTTGGGATTCCATTCACTGACATTAGACTCTTTGTGATTCTGCCCACACAACACACACTGGCTTTAAACAGGGATGTCAATCAACACCTCCGTTTACTTCCTTATCCATGAATGCTGCTCTCCGCAGTTACTCTACGTCTTATCTAAACCGTCTCACTAACACCATTCAGGTTTTGTCATGATATGAGGTTGCCCAAAGACAAGGCTAGACCTTATGGAGGATGTGACATTTCAAAGGAGTGTTTTTGTATTCTCTGCTCGGCCAAACAGGGAATGGATGGGGAAGGTGGGTGATTGTGGTAGTTGATAAATGATTCAACAGATGCAGATAAAACATCACTGGGAGAGGCCGACTGGCTGTCAGAAATCTATAGTAATACATCACACGCTCCATGCAGTTGTCTGCTGGAGACAATACAACCATTTAAAAGTCACGGCAGCTTGTGCGCTCTCAAAAGCTTTTCACATGCAACAGAAATGTAAACTATGTAGGTTTACCTTTTAACTAAGCAGCAATATGTTTTTGTAATGTCCATTTTTTATTTTAATGACAGAAAAACACCATTGTCTGTTAGAGCACGTTATTATATATAATTGGGTATTTTATGGATTTATGAAAGGTGGCACTGTATACTTTACATTGCAAAGATGGAAATGTAGTGCTATTTAGACAATATTTATGAAGGTCCTTAGGTGAACATCTTATCAAATATTTTAGTAGTGAGTGCTTTTCAGGAAGGCCAAATATCAGTGAAATTATTATTTGAACTCATCTAATTGAACAAAGAGAGATAAATGCCTTCAGCACTTAATATGTCTGAAAAACACGTTAATATTAATAAACCTTTCGAGAGCAATATATCTTTTAGCATACTCACTTCTCAGACAAATCTATTTTATTTCTTGGAGTCATTAATGACTAATTCTATAATCTGCATGCTTTGTAATGTGACAAATGTGCTCTCTCTCCTCTTTAAAATATTAAAGTGTCCATGAGTTAGGCATACAAGACAGCCAATGCTTACCAATTCATTTCACAGCATTACCACATAAATACAGGAAAAGATTATATCTGACCTATTTCATGAATACAATGTGACTCTAAATTCCCTCAGCATGGCAATACATATTTTGTTGTTAAGATTGTTGCAGATAACTGAAGCGCTTTTGTGCAGCTGTAATAAGAAAAACCCAAAGTCTCTCACTGTCCCACACTTTTAGAGAAATCCAAAGTCTCTTAATGTCCCACACTTTTAGAGAAATCCAGTCTCTAAATGTCCCACACTTTTAGAGAAATCCAAAGTCTCTTAATGTCCTACACGTTTAAAGAAATCCAAAGTATCTTACTGTCCCACACTTTTAGAGAGATCCAGAGTCTCTTACTGTCCCATACTTTTAGAAAAATCCAAAGTATCTTACTGTCCCACACTTTTAGAGAAATCCAAAGTATTTAACTGTTCTGTATGCCCAGTTCCTTAATGGGGCACTCAAAAGAGGTTAGGGTTAGGGTCACCACCATCACTATTACATTAACAGTAAAACCAAAACCAGAGGGCTGTAAAACACCCTGTGCCCCAGAGGGCTGTAAAACTCCCTGTGCCCCAGAGGGCTGTAAAACTCCCTGTGCTCCAGTGGGATGTAAAACTCCCTGTGCTCCAGTGGGATGTAAAACTCCCTGTGCCCCAGAGGG
>JACXGK010001597.1:34274-66640 GCA_016801125.1 Novumbra hubbsi | reverse complement strand
GGGAACAGTGGGATGTTCACTCTCTGTGAAGGGCCTTTGGCACACCTGCTGTTTCGAGTGAATGAGAGACTTGTAGATAGGCAATTATTATTGTGCTACCACTGCATTTGTTTTCTTCATCAGTTCATGGTTAGCCAGACTGGACTTCTTTCAGTCCTCACAGAACAGTGTCAGAGCTTAACGTCACGCATTAGGGAACCATTAAATCATCTATCTATTTTTTGGGGGATGTTGCTACGAACAAAATGTATAAAAAAAACCATCAACTTCATACTTCTATAAATGTTACACTGATGATGTCACGTATTCCTATTTCTGTCTACTTTTTTTAACTGGCTGGTACTGTGTAATATTTGTTGTTGTTTACATTTTATGGAATAGTAATATATTTTTAAATTTGAATTTGTCTTTATAATCAAACTCAATTCAAATCTAGGTCATGTTTTCAGTACTTAGTAGTTTTGCCATGTTGGGGTGTTGACTACAGACACGAAATATGGCTGAAGTATAGTTTAAATAGTCATTGGAAGATGAAATAATATCTACTTCCACCAACAGCCTGTGGTTTGTGGTTAGAAAAAATATATTTTTAAGCAGGCATGGTATATTGCGGTGTGTCACAAAAAGGGTACGCCTCACGAAAGCATATAGGCCGGAGGTCTATTCCAACAAACAACAGGTTTTATTACTCCTGCCACAAACGTCTAGCTACCGAGGACCAATAGTCTACTTGCAGTCAATCAAACACAAATTCGAGTTCCCTGAAAAATCCACAAAAATGGGAAAGAAAAAAATGAATCGTGACCCCGGTACAGAAAAAAACAAGTCCATTACCACGCCATTACAAATACGTGGGCTTTGCACAATATCCAAAGTCACGAATGACAGAGGGCGTGGGCACAGAGGCGCCAAATCATTAGGTACTTTAGCTACTCACACCACGACCTGTAATACACAGACACAATAGCAAAAATACACAGGTAATCTTGGCACAAAGACCCTTTCAAAACTCCACGTCCTTTTACTCTTCCGCCTCCACCTGCCCTAATTCTTCATTCTAATTTTCCTTTGAAATACATGAAATTGCCAGATCGTGCACTTCGAGACAATCAGTTCTGCACTGACTTCGTAAACGGTTAAACAATTAAACTTCCCGGAGAGATTTAATGCACATTATGTTTTAGTTTCAGGATTTTATTAGGAAGGCCATGTTTCGGCTTCTGCCAAAGGCAGCATTTACATGGCCAAGGATCAGAACAATGACAAAATTATTATCTAGTTTGGGGTAGGTTAAATTTACCACATGTTTCCATTGAAAAGCTCTTTAATAATTACAATCCAAACAAATCTTCAATTACTCAAACAAAAAACAAACATCAAATTCCCTGAAAAAAATCATCATGGTGAGCATGTATTTATTTTGAAATATCAAATAATGTTGACACTCGTTCCAGTTTTTTGATAACCAATTGTTCTCATGGGATTCGCAGTTTGCTGTGTCAACACCAAAATGTGAAGGGAATGCTGGAGGACAGAACAAATTGTCCAGCTGGGACAGAATCCAGGGGATCACAGAAGATAATCCTGCTAGGCTGTCTCCAACTGTTCAAGTCTCTCTTAGTCCAAACAATTGCACAGAGACCCTTATTGGTATTTCTGTGCGTGTGTGTGGTGTGTGTGTGTTCTCTCATCTTGGGATTGATCCCACTGAGGGACATGCCAGTCTCTGCATGCTGGGAAGTTCAAAACAAGTGCTCAGCAGAACTCGACAAGGAGTAATGTCCCATACCTCTTCTCTGTTGGTCATTTATTTCATTTGTTCACATAATAAGAGACTGTCAAAACCTGTTCCTTGTTAAAAGTTTGTTTATAAACATTAATATCCACAACAGAATTTTTTTTTTCCAGTCCAAAAATTAGACTGGCCTTTTATATAAACCTAAACTTCAATTCTGGAAGAAAATCTCTGGAGTCTTGTGCAAAATCTACCGCCAAGATTCTGTACTTTACTTCCATCAGTTTGAAAAGGGCCTGAGGTTTCGACGTATTCATTTAACGCCCCCCTCAGTGTAATTCACGGGAATCGAATTGTCCTGTTGTCTGTCTATCTAGGCTTCCACACCTCCATGCCTGATGATGACGGCCCAGCAATAGCACAACAAGCCTCATTCATAAGTAGGTGGCTCCTTGTGACGTTGTGGACATGGTGGCTCCCCATTGTGCTGTGTATAGACGGCGGAGCGGAGCGGGGGATCCAACCGTCCGTCACAGGCCAACCACCAGCCTCGCCTCTGATGCTTCGGCCCTTATGGTGCCTGGAGCCTGCCAGTCTCTTGCCTGGTTCCCCGACTGCAGACCGCCAGTCAGATGCTACCCAATGGTGGGTAAAGAGATGGGTGTTATGCGTCACAGCAGTGGGCCGCGATGATCAGGGGTCTGCATGGCGGGGAGCCTGGGTGCAGTGGCGTGGGCGCCGGCTGACGAGGAAGCGCTAATTTAATCAGTGACTCCCGAGGTGTCATTTTGGCATGAGCAACAACTTCGCGGGTTTATCTCCTTCGTCATAGAATGTCTGGCCGGGCAAAGGCGACTCGCCGTCCAAGCCTCTCTCACGTCGTCTCACAGCAGGGGCGTTGTTTTTTTCAGCTAGATTTAGGATATTTCCATTTAGCAGGCAGGCATAAACAATAACAAAAAACACTGCAGTGCTGTAAACGTCAGAGATGGGTGAAATTTTTTCTCAATTTGATTAATTCGTTAAGCAATTGAGGGTAACTGATATTCATATTTTTATCTCGTTGCGGAATAGGATAAGAACGCCCCAAAAATTCAATTTAGGCCATCTTCCGGTATTTATACATTTTCCAATGGTCAAATGAACTCACATACTGGTTTTGAGTATTGTATAAAAATCTTCAACTACTACCAGGGCAACCCCCTTTATAGGTATGTTTTCACTCACAAGTATGTGGGCACTCAAGTAATATTTCAAATAAGGACAGTGTTTAAACATTGTCTGTTTTGAGTGAATCTCTGCTTCAAAATTCTACCTAAGAAACTTTCCCTTCTTATTCTATGTTTCTATTGACACATGCAATTACACACCGTCATGAGTACCATGCTGATGACTTGTTTTTATCTTTCCTTTCAATGTATTTCAATGTTTTTGAATTGAATATCTTATTTACACATAGAGAGGGGTCGTATAGAAGCAATATGCATGTGAAGCAACTTTTTAAAATATATATTATTAAATATAGAATTATAGTCCTATTTCTGTATTTTATGTACAAGACATTTCAAATGCCAATTTCTTTCTTTACATTTTCAAGTTTTTATAAATGGGTTGAGAGGGACAGTTACAGTCAGACTGCAAACCTAGAACTCAGCAGATGACGACTAGCACGATTGCCAGGCAACCCTTTCCTTGCTCATGATGAATTAAAAAGATGTTGTCAGCGGATGACGTTGAACTTGTGGCTATTTTGAACTTCTTAAAATATCGAACTTCTTCCTGAGGTGTTCGTTCCCTGGGCCAAACTACCCTACTGCGAGTAAGGATCAGCATGTACCTGACTGATTACTGTGAGGGTTTGTTGATTGCGTCCTCAGCGTACTCAGCATCCTCACACCTTCTGGACCTGTTTTATGTATTTTGAGGTTGCAGCTTCTATATCAGTCCTTGGTTTGGCAGACCATCTGAACAGTAAGAACAGTAAGTTGTATTGTTTGTTATAGGAAATAACATGTCAAATATCATATTGAGCTCAAACTAAACAATAACAGGTAGCCTTAAATGCAAAAATGCAAAGTAAACATCTATGTATGTAATTTGGTATCTGATCAAACAATATAAAAAAACAATATAAAAAACAATATAAAAAACAATAAATAAATAAAAAACTATATAAAAATAATCTATTTTTAGTAAGACTGTGGCCTTTCATTTGCCTTAAGTGCTCTGCTATTAACTTTATAATGATTGGTACATAAAATAACATAAAATAACTGTTTAGCTGAACTGCACCAAATCTTTCAAGAGGAGTGGTCACCAGAAGCTTGTAGAAGCTTGTAGATTTTGCCCCCTTATTGAGGTGAAAAAGGTCAAGGGACCTTTAACTAAATATTAACATTGCTGTATGTATATTTTTCACCCAGTATATTCAGTCACATTTTCAGAAGACCCATAATAAAGTCATAAAATAACAATATTTCATGATGTTTTTTGTGACAAAGTAGTATGTGCTCTAATGATTACATCACAGAAAAATAAGATTACAAATAATTTTTGGAAACTCATAATATCATGATATACATGTTCTTTACAAGTGTATGGATACATTTGACCACAACTGTATATATGTCCTTGAGAGTTTGTTTGACCCGGAATGCGTTCTTGATTATTTAAGGAGTTTCTAAGAATCTAAACAGATGAATTATGCCGCAAACGAGAACTAAATTCAGGAGGGGGGATGAGGGTTTTCCTTAAATGTTCTGTTTTTCGTTTTGGCCTTAATCTTCCTTTCTCCTCTGTTTGTAAATAGAAACCCATCCACAATATATTTTTTCCTGTATTGTTCATTTATGTGGTTTTTGATTAAATTATTTGAAATGCACGTTTGCTTTTCGAAAAGCAGTCAAAGATCATAACACATTTTTTGTAGAAATTCTGAAGGTGAGTCTGCCTCAAACAGTTGGATTAATCTGAATGTGTATGTAGAAAAATGGAATTTGTCATTCTGGAATTTGTTGTCATTAAACAAATGCTCTTATACAGAGTTCAAGTCCTAGGATGTAGACAGCACACACTTTCATGTTATTTACAAGGCACACAGACATTATAATGTCAATATAATGTATATATGCTGCTGTTGTCGCTATTCACACAATAAAAAAGTGTTCCCTTAACAACCTCATTCTTTAGGGAATTGAATTCCGACTCAACTCTGTCACAATGAGAAAAGTCAACGGTTCTATGGTCTGGGTGGGACTATGGGTGGGACTATATTATACAGTATTGGTCAATACACTTCATCATTTAATTTATTGGCACCAATTTCTTTCACTATGTCTTTTACTTAAATGCCATTTAAAAACCAAAAGCATGACAAATGTCCAAATGTAGCGTGAAGTGTACTTAAATAGCTTTCTTTCCTTGTGGTCTGTGGGAACTCCCCGATGTTTTCCTTCACAGTAAGGAAATTGTGAATAATGAGTCAGAGTATACCAGAGCTTTCAACAGAAATCATCATGGCAAAATTACCTTGTTTCCATAGCTATTAATGTCGTCTCTAACTCAGCTGAAGGAGAATACTAATTCCAACAGCAGGCTATTTGATTACTGTGTCAAGCCCGTTTCCGCCCTGCACAAGCCACTTTCTCAATCTTGAGCATTATTTAAACATTTAAATCATCAAAGGAACTTTTTTCCACTGATGACTGTCCTCCTTTAGTTCAACCTAGTGATTTGGTAGGTTGATATAATGCATTCAGACTGTAGTCAGACCCCTTCACCTTTTTCTAAAATGGATTACCTTTTTCTAAATGGATTAAATCCATTTTATTCCTCATTAATTTACAAAAGATAACCCATAATGACAACACAATAACAGGTTGTTATACAATTATACAAAACTACAGAAATACCCCCATTTAATTATATAATTATACCCATTGCATTGACACTTGAAATTTAGCTCCAACACATCCTGTTACCATTGATGGTAATATTATCTGATTATATGCAATATATTAGTGTAATAATTTTTCTGGTTACAAAACACTCCAGACATGCTAAGAAAAGAATACAAATAGGTCGGTTTCTTGCTGACCTGACGTTTGTTTGATTCATTGTAAACATATTACGCTCTTGTGCCAGAGGTACACACGGCAAGAGCCCATTTAAAGTGTTCCCAGAATGGCTTCGGCTCATTACACTGTTCTTCTGAAGTGATGAGACCCTGTTGATTCTTGTAGCTATATTGTAGCAGTACTGTTGTCAGGACAAACTGCTGTGTAAATGTCCTCAATAATGTTCCTGCTCTGGTCCCTGTCTTTTTATTTACAGACTATCCGTTGGACCCTACATCAGAAAAGATTATGAAATATCAGAAAACATTGGTATGAAAAAACATGTATATATTGTAAGTATGAATGGGAAGATGTTTCCAAACTTTTGACTGCTACTGTTTATTGCTTCTTAGGCTTTCAGAAAATATTAATTTTCTTTATTAAATGGCCAACCATTTGTGGTGTTAGAGATAGAGTTTATTTTTTATTTTTTAAATAGCCTGTCTGAGGAAAATGTTTCAAGATTTCCCTCCGCACCACCGATATTGTGATGAGGGAGATGCAAGTTGCTCACAAACATTCATACACAAGCTCTAATAGAACTGCATAGCAGTTTTGTATCTCAAAGTTTTTGTGAAAATTCATCAACTTTGACATTAACTGTGAATTGCTTTCAGATCACTGAGATTAAAAGATTGTGAGCTGTATTATATTACAACAAACCCGAAAAATCACCTTGGCATGGTTCACAAAAAACGCGGGACACTGATCAGCTATTAGTCTAGATCTTAATCCTACGGAGAAATAGAACAGTTTGAACAAGAAGAGCAGGCTAAATTGCTTTAAATAGGTACAGAAAGCTAATCCTTGGTTATACGAAGTGACTGAGATATTGCTTTTATTATGCCCAAAGGCTGTTCAACCATGTAATGAAATAAGGGTGTGCATATTTGTGTTTATGACATTTTATTTTCTAATTTGAAATGGATAGAATAAAACGTTTTTTTATATTCACTATATTCACTGTGAAATAAAGTATTAGGGAGAGTGAATTCCTCTGTCAATTTCAATTTAATTTTAGATACAATTGAAAGTTATCTGAAAAAAGTGCTAGGGTGCCAATGCTTTTGTCTACAACTGTACACCGTCATTGTTTGTTTCTTGTTGTTATAGAGAAACATTTTTAAGCCGAGCCTCTACTCGGTCTCTGTACTGAGTTGGGCCCAGGCACAAGTAACTGTGGTCTGTTCTGTTACCTTTGTGCTGTTCTTGTGGAAAGCTAGAAAGGCAGAGTGATTAATTTTTACTCAAAATTTTATTGCATTTGAAATATTTATACCATCTACTATCTATTCTACAGTCTTTGACTTTTCCAAAGATGACTGTAACACAGAAAGTAAGTTGTTAACATTTTAATTTCACTAACAAAATGTGCGTTATGAAGACTTTCAAGAGAACATGTTGTGGGCACCTTTAACTCAGTTTTCAAGGCTTCTTGCAGAGTAACATCTGTTAGAATTTTAATATTATGCCAAAACATTTTGACCACAGCTGAAGCGTATAAGCTCCTAACAAAGGCACCTGTCAAGGTCTAGATAGGTAGATTTGATGGTAAACGAACAGTCAGTTCTTTTATTGTTCAATGCAGGAGAAACTGGCAGGAGTAACTTTGACATTGGCCAAATTTATATGGCCAGATTACATCTCTGAAACGACAAATCTGACAATGACAATAAAATACTTTCTTTTATCAAAGCCGTAAATTGGCAAATTCAGTGGCAGAGAAACCAAAGTTACAGTTGAGGGTTCCACCTATTTAATGTAATCTCACATATATTTATTTATTTATTATTATAGCCCTTGTAACTCCTCCTACAGTTCTTACACTACGGAGACATGACAGGTATCAAAATGTGTGTCTTGTTCCCTTTTGCGTTGCTATTGTTTTGTGGAAGGTTTTGTTGCAGATCTGTCCGAAGGGTAGCAAAGCACACTGAACGCCGGTTGCTTAGCAACTTCTGGATGGAAAATGTAGTGGAGGATGTAATGGAGGATGTAATGGAGGATGTAATGAAGGATGTAATCAATATACAAAATGGATGACCTAACCAATGTTTACACACATATATACACATTAAACTAATACAAATAAATAATTATGCATTCATCAATAGGGCCTATGGATTTGCACAATACAATTTATCCTCTACACTATCCTAAACAGCATCAGGGATAGGACTCCAGTTCCCAGTTTCCTTCCCTATTCATTGACTAATCTTTTTTTGTGTCACAGGGAAGAATTTAAGACAAACTGCTTTAATTTAAGACTGAAAATGCATAGAACAGCTATTCACAACATCAGTAGTTGCATGACTTCTGGTTTTTTATCCTCTAATCCTACTTTGAGACTACTATCCTCTAATCCTACTTTGAGACCTGGGACAAGATAGGATAACTGACTGAGTAAGGAAAATTACTTAGCTGGAAGAAACAAAAAATGGTTGACTGAACTTGTTCACCCTTCAACTTTACCACAGGTATTCACCATTTGGTTTGATGACCTACATACAACTAACAAGCCTTTACCATAATTATCCTTTTTCTGAACAACCTGTAATGTAATGGTGATTTGGATGAAATTGTTACTAAATGGAACACTTTAATAGGCTGCTCTGAAAGATGTATCCATATAAGGGGATAACATTGCCTAGATGGCTGTTAAAAAGGCTGGGGTCATTTATCAGTGTTGTTTTGAATGGTATCACTTGTTGGCCCACTCTGATGTATTCAGCCTCCATTACTGCCAGTTCACTGCCCCATTCCTTACTTCCTAAATTCATCAACAAATATTCCTGCATTCCAAATGGGACCCTTTGGACCCTGGTATAATATTTTGACCCTTTTATAGTGTATTATATTGGTTATAGGTTGTCGTTTAGGCTGCAGGATATGTCAGTTTGATTTATGTTGCTCCTGCCACACTGACAGATTGTTGTGCTGTTTAATAGTATTATTTCCTTTCAGAGCCAGTCAGAATAAGGCAAACATCCGTTTAAAAAGAACTCTGAGTCATGTGCTCTGACAACTGGGGAAAGGGATTTTATTAGGATTTCCATTAGCTACTGTCAAAACCTGCTCTTCCTGGGTTACACACAAAACTACAAACGTGACATATTACTGAATGGATAGGCATTGGTCAAAGAAAGAACAACATGCCTTTTAGAACGATATTGCTTTACTATATTGTTTGCTTAGGTCATTTGGGTACCTTTTGGCCAGTGCTGTTATCTATGTCCCAAATTGTATTTATTGTGTGGGAATGACAAACGCATACTAATGATCTATGCTGTATAATAAGACTATGATTTGTCATGAAGCATGTCAAGTCTATGATATCCCATAGGTTCATGACACACAAAAGTTTTTTTTAATACAGAACACACATACAAATTCACACACACAGAAATGTTCTTTGCGTATGTATGGGAGTATTGTATAATCTGTAATACTACTGGTGTGTTCTCTGGGTGAACTTGTCAAATAAAGACTTAATTAGGGTAGCTTGGCACAATATTTACGGATTCAACTAATACGCTAAACAGAGGGACATTGATGACATACAACAAAGTCCTCAGGATGTTTTCCCTGCCAATATAGTAGCAATCCATTCAAAGGGTTACATACTGTTTATGCTAGGTCATGATGGATGGCCAAACTACATTTTGTTATTGCAATTCATACAGAACTGCTCGATTTATATATTTATATAGACAAATAAATATGAGCTGTGCTTCCTATTCGTCACATAGATGCCATCCATATTACAGCCAGAGGGGCTTTCTCTATACAGGAATGCTATGAATTAGATTGTTTGTTATGGTACGGAGCATACTAAGATAAAGATTTATGTATGCTTGAGTCCACACCATGTTTCATTTGAATATAATATGCCTATAGGCTACTCAGTGTGTCCTCACAGGTCTGTTGATCCAGAATTATCTTATTTTGTGCATATAAAGCCCCTTTTTACAAGTACAAATTACAACGTTTTGAAAATTCCCTGATCTTTTGAAGAAGGAAAACGTTTTTAATCTTTCAGTTCAAAGAGTGTATACTTAGTTGACTTCAGAAATGTGTGTATATTACTCAGAAGAAATTAATCAGAATTTATTTCTAATAAAAAGTGCACAGGTAAAGCATCAGAGAATATCTTCTCATAGATGTTATTGCAATGGCATACACTGAGCCCCCTTACCAAATTGATCAAAGAATTTCATCAAAACGATTGCAAATGAGAACTATTGTAGTAATATACAAGACGTCCTTGAAAATGAGCTGCGGATTCAAAGAGGAAAAAAATGGTAGAGAACGAAAAGCCCAAGCACACATCTGTGCATATGGCAGTCTCCACAGTATCACTATGGGGAGAAAAGGACTTCCTGGAAGCCCAAATATGGGCAGCCGTGGATGAGGTGTGCAACCAGTGACTCATCGGCTAGCCACCCACGTCTGCAAACCTCGCATGTGAACAAGAGCGAAAGGGATCGAAAGATACAGAAAAATGAAAGACGGGAACAAAGACGTACAGTAGCACTGCAATGGTGAGAAAAAGCTTCCTAAGGGCACACAGATGCTCACCTCCAAATCAAATGCGTGTTAGGCTATTGATCTCACAGCAGAGGTAAAGCTGTAGAGGAGAATGCCCGGTTTCTACAGATTGTGATGTAATGGCAATAGTGCAGAGTCCTTTTGAGCCAATGTAGGCAGTAACATGTGGACCCTTCCTACGCTGATTGTTCTGTAGTTTGTCCCTGATACCTCAATATTATGCAGAAAGCTTGACAGAAATGATGTACTGGCATTTGCTTGTTCAAAGAATAGGCATTGTTAAAACGACAATTCCCAACAAGCTTCTTATGATTTATATAACACTCTCAATGTAATACATTCAGGGAACTCTTGTTCTAATGAGACACATCTATTTCAATGAGACTCATCTGTAAGTGATATTGGATTCATTATGCATGGAAAGTGATGTATAACGACACTGGAAACACCTCTCTCAAACTTAGAGACCTGCTATTGACTCAACTGGGCTACTGTATCTATTAAAATTGTCGGATTGTTTGTCAACTTGACAGTCGTCAAGCATATTAGCTGGCCACGTAAAAAAGAATGATTACTAAACAAATTAATTGCAAAACCATTTTCTCCAATATCGGCACAATTGCATTGCTATCATTTACTCCTAATGATTCCTGACAAAAAGGGTTTACTTCATAATTGGCTGCTGTAATTATGAAGCAGCATTTCTCTCCCATTAATGATTGCATAAACACAATGGCCTAGGGATTAGTTTCATAAAGAGCAGCTAATGTGGTTACAACATCTGACCAGCAAGCAAAAGGTTGCTAGATTGAATCCCTGAGTCATAAAAGTGAAAAACCATGCTGTCCTTCAGCAAGGCACTTAACCATAATTGCTGTGGCAAGTTTCTCGGGATAAGAGCTTCTGCTAAATTAGTAAAACATATATTACGTCTCCTAAAAGGTGTTATGACATTCTCAGCTGACCTCCGATTCCCGCAAACAAGGGTTCCTCACCATACCAACCTTCCAAATGATAATGACTCAGAAACACAGGACATTATGTGAAGCATCTCCCTTGGCACAGCTGTTGTTATTGTTGATCCGGAGATGAACAGCACGCTCGCGTCTTAAAGGGATTGCTGATTCTAACGGGGTTGGCTTCATTGGCAGGGTCTGTGGAAGCCTGTTGATCGGCACTGACACCCACACAGACACAAGCGCCCCTGCGCCACCGTCTTGTCCACATTGATTCTTTCAATTTAAAAGTGATATTGACGACCTTCAATGCAATGCTAGGCATGCTACGACCCAGTGGCGAATTGTGAATATCGGAGCCAGGCCCTCTATTGGGGTAGCGTGACTTGAGACCTTGCTTTTGCAGACCTATGTCGGAGAAGAAATTATTTGATGACAGGGTCAAATGGTTCTGGCCGTGACTGACAAAAGCAGCACAACCGTTGTTCACAGCGGTTGGGAATATCTATAGCAGGTACCACGTTAAAAGAAGAAAGAAACACTTGCCAAAGCAGTCACTCAAAGAGTGGGAGAATTAATTCAACCACAAAACTACTCACATTGTTTCAAGACCATGTACAGTAAAGGCTGTCAGAGAAAAACAAGTAGCTGTGCTGTATTCAATCTGTTTTCAATCTCTAGCATGTCTAAAATGCACCACAACAAAAAACTTATTCTACACAGTATTTCCCATTGCAAAGTCACTACCTTTGTTTTTACCACAAAACCAGTAATTTAAAGAAGAAATATTATCTTACACTTTGTATTCAGAATTCTAGTAACTATATCTTAACAAAAAGCAACATGTAGATGAAAACAAGTCCAATCATTATTATGATTATCATTTAAAAACGAAGTCTGTTCTCCTGCCCTTCTTCATTTAGTTGCCTTTTGACTTTAAATCCCAAAGGTGTTATTTCTCAATTGCGATCAAAGCCAGGTCTGACAGTCGGCCAATCGCCACATGCACTCACTGAGCCAGCTAGCTAGGCTCCAGAATGAAGAAACAAGACAAGCCTCACTATTGGAATTTGTGACATTTTATTAGACCCTCTAAAAGGCCTTGAAGCATCATACAAATGTCCCACCTATTACAAGACAATTTGTGATTGGTTGATTTTACTGTCATTCCAAAATGCTGCCCTAATTGAAATCAATGTCAAGGATGTTGTTTAGTGCCCCCTATTGGCCTAGCCAAAGAGCTTTGAGCCTAGCTACATAATTTCTGCCAATAGACTACAAAAAAAAATTCTGATTGGATGTTAACCATTATTTTCTTTTTCCAACACAACCTGAAGAAATACAATAGGAACATCATAACATTACATTTTATTTACTTAAAAATATGTGCAGATTTGCATGTATCCTTTGGCCCTCTCTGAGGTTGCCAAGGGCCCTGATGATTCTCCACTGCTGCCCCCTGTATAATTCCTTCATTGATCTGTGATTATTTAAAGGTCATGAGGTGTATACAGTAATGTTCATGTAGCTTCGGCATTTTATAGTCAGGAGGCTTTAAAAACCCGGCTGGGTATTACATTAGCCGAAGTCAATTTCGCCCCTTCGAACTCTCTTTGTCCTTTTGAACCATGAAGTCTGTGAGCCCCATTGCTAGAAATTGCTTTGCTCTACATGTTCATATTGATTCCTGTTCATAGGTGTTACATACATTGACATTCTGTAGAAGCTATCATTATTCGAGCCCTTGGACAATGATTTATTTCAGTAGCATAACTTCGAGATGAACCCCCCACTGTATTCCAATATTTACCCTCTGAAACTATTAAGCCTTTGGAATTAGCTATTAGATTTGTTTGAAGTATATTTATTTTACTTATCCTGCATGCAGTCAGGGTAATTACTTGTGTAATTTAGAGGGTTTGTTTTCTTTTAACTCAGGTTTTTTATCACTACATGACAGTGCTTTTTGGTTACTTTCACTTCTTTTGAACTCCAGTTCCTCTGATGAAGGTAGCTCTGTACCCATCACGGATGCCTGGGAAAAAACACACCCTGTTACATAAAAAAGCAATGGTGCATCATGAGAACACAACAAAGCAGGTCAAGTGTAACAATGCAACAAAGGGTTCTGTTTTTCTGGTCACCAGTATGTGAAAATGCATGCATGACTGTAATAGGCTTAGAATATAATTGTCTGATTAGTGTAGTATACAAGATATATACAAACAGAGTGTGGATGTGTATATTTTAAAGCCTTTAAAGCAAGCATGATCAGGGAGAGGGAGTATCTTAATCAGCGACCTTGACCTGAGCTTAAGACAGCTTGACCTTAGCTTTTCTTTATTGCACTTTACTGTATTCTACTGTACTCTGTTTACTTGTTACTTTGCAGAATGAGGATGCGTTGATGTTTCAAAAGAAAAAACCTTTCCTTATCCTAAGCTATTAGAATTAGTCAGGATCTGGCAGTGGAGGTGCCTCTGGACATCTCTATGCACAAGTTTTGTGAGGTTTTTGAGTCAGAGAGACTTGACATCCTGAAAGATGGGGATCCAAACAATGACTTTCTACTCTGTGTGTTAGTTCATCTTGAATTTAGACATGTCAGTATCTATCACCTTGTTTCATTTCTTTTAATCGCCAAAAAATTACAATTCCAACCATTAGGGTCTTTTTACAAATAGAATGGTATAAAGAATGATTGTGCCCTAGACCTAAGCTTTAGCTGCTGTACCGGTGAGCACATCTAACACCTGGTTTTGTACATTGATTTTTAGGCGTAAGACCAGTTAACATGACAAGGGCTGCCAAATAAGGAGGCTAAGTATTGGTTTCATAAGTGTTTTGGAAGCCTTTCTCTTATTCCACTTGTAGTTCTACATACTCATCTCTACATTGTTGTTGTTGTAGACCAAGGCTCTCTGTCCCCATCATGGTTGTCAAGGAATGAACACGCTCTGCTAAAGAATAATAATGCAGAGATGAATAACATAAAAAGACAATGGGGCACCCATGAGAAAGATGGATGCTAGTAAAACAGGTTTTCCGTTTGTACTGGAGACCTGGTATCTACAGGGGCGTTTCGTAAGAATAAAGGCCTTGACATGGACTGAGGGATCATTAGATTCAATGGATTGAGTCAGGAATACCTTTCATTTCCTTTTTTTGTATATCTGGTCTAAAACCTTTGGTCCCACGGCAAAAACAGTAAACGTTAAACATTTCTGAAGTCTCCAATAAAAAAGAATCAAAATACATTGAGAAATGTATTACATATATGCATTACATATTTGGGTATCCTCAAATGCAACCCAAAATATGTATCTGTTGTTACTTTTTTCTGTAAGGGTTCATTAAAAAAGAAATCTCCATTCCAGTGGTATCAATAGAGTTGCCACACTACTCTGAAAGTCCGCTCCAATTTTATACACCTTATTGCAAATCCTTGCAAGATGAGTGTTACCAGGATGTCGACTAAGAAAGTGGGGAAACAACACTGCTACAGTATGAATGGTTTTACAACCTACAGAGTATAAATCCGGATGGTTGTGTGGTGTTTACTATAGAGCACAAACACATCTTATTTGACTGTAAGTGGTATTGTGGGGTCCCCAGGAGGTCATAGTGATTGGTGAAGAGGTCATATACATATGGTTGAAAGGAAGTTGATGTGCCCATTAACGGAACAAAAAACATCCCAATTCAGATTATGCATCTTTGAGCCGCGTCAACAGGAATCAAATTACCCATCAGCAGGAATCTGATTGTGCTCTGAAAATAAATAATTTCTAACAGGAAATTTGTTTTTGCTAGACTTTTTTTTTGGAGTTTAGGAGTAGCATACAGCTGCAGTCGGATACACTTGTATGCAATTTTGGATATTGATAAACAGCTCTGGAAAAAGATTAAGAGACAACGGCACCTTTTTCTTTCCTTTTCCAAAAAGTAAGGAACATTGGAATGAGGAACTGAAAGGTTCAGTTTAGAGACTTCTTAATAAACCTCTCAAAATAGTAAGGGAACTCGTAATTATCACAGCAAAACAACAAACCAATTAAAATAGGGATATCATGCTGTCCAGTTAGGAAGCATACGTGAGAGTGAATCAATGTCACCTGCTTTGATGCCAATTAAAGTGACAACAGGTGCACTGGAGAAGACAACCCCCAGGAAGGGAATGATTTTGCAGGTGGTGAACACAGACATTTCCTCTTTCCTTATCCTGACTGATTCTTCTCTATGTTTTTGCTAGTGTCCTACTTGTAGCATGAGGCAGTACATGCATCCCAGCCGGGTTGCACATGTGGTCCAGCTCCTCCAGGATGGCACATGCCTACTATTCGTTGAAAGAAGGTTTGCTGTGTCACCCAGTATTGTCTCAAGAGCATGGAGGAGATACCAGAAGACGGGCCGTTACAAGAAGAGAGCCAGACAGGGTCTTAGAATGGCATCAACCCTGCAGCGAGACCAGTATCTGCTCCTTTGTGCAAGGAGGAACAGGAAGAGCACTGCCAGAGTCGTACAAAATTATCTCCAGTGGGCTACTGGTGTGATTGTTTCTGACCAAACTGTCAGAAACCAACTCCATTAGGGTGGCATGAGGGCCCCACGTCCTCTAGTGGGACCTTTGCTCACGATGTGTGATTTTAGTGTTCTTTCAATTTTTTGGAGCAGTGTATTTTGTGAATAAACTACCGTATATGAAATGAGGTTGTGTGCATCTGTGCTTTTGCGTGTTGCTCACTTCTGTGTGTGCGTGTTTGTGTGCTTTTCACACAATTTCATATACCTCAATTGTTTGCTCTACACTTAATTGTTGGTGTTTCACTAGTTAAATGAAAAATCAGGAAATGCACTTTGCATTCGAGATAGCAATATTTTTTTAATCATTTGTATGCCTAGAACATGAAGCATTAACATGATATTGGAGTCCTGTTAATACTTCACATATAATAAGCTTGATTAGAACAACAGCAAACCCATTTCTTCTCAGCCATCACTGAGTTTCCAGAGCTTTCCTAACGATAATATACACAGACAAACATTGCATTTCCACTGAGGTCTCTGCTCTTCTGGAATATAAAATAGCTCCCTCTAGAGTATACATGGCAATACAACCACATGAATGAGGAGCCAATGTACCGCATGCATTTGACGCTGAGGAAGCAAAGCAAGTGCTGTTGTGAAACTTGATGTTGACAGTGGCAGTAATGTTGCTTATGCTAATGATAAAGCCAGTTGCTAATGATAAAGACATTTTTAAATAATAACATCTTATTTATGTAAGTGATATTAGTAGTAGTACTCATATATTATTCAATAATTGTAGTATTAGTAGTTGTGTTAGTGCTAATACTAGTAGTGGTAGTGAAATTAGTAGTAGTACTGTTGTACAAGTAGAATCATTAGTAGTAGAACTGGTGATACTAGTAGTAGCGTAATTAGCAGTAGTAGTACTAGTAGTTAAAGTACTGGCAGTAATAGTGATTGTGCTAATAATAGGAACAGATGTAGTGTTATTAGTACAAATGGTAATGAAAATAGTACAGTATTAGTAGTAGTAGGAGTATTTGCAGCAGCAGTAGTTGCAGTAGTAGTAGCAGTGGTAGCAGTTGTGACATGGACATGGACAGGGACAACCCAGGGTGGGGAATGGTCAGCCGAGTGGCAGCTGGAATTGTAAGGTATAGGCCTCATCTGCAACACAACCTGGATTGGGCTTTGGACCGAGACAACAACAGGTTTTGAAAAACAGATCTTCACAATGTTCCAAGATTAGAAGCTCTTGAGATATTTTTTGTATGTTCATCAAAAGAGAGTTCAGGGTTGATGGTAACACAGAGGTTTCTCACAGTTATTCGGGATATGACCGTACAACCGCAGAGGTTCACTGTGAGATCTGCCAACAGAATTCTTTGTTTAAAGTAGCCGAAAAACGAATCAGAACTAGTTAAATCGCTATACCGCATTCATCTCTACTGGCCACAGATTGTTGATTTTTTAACACAATCTGTAGCTATGGCCTGTAAGTAAAGTTTTTACAGTGTACTTTGTTACATACTACTGTAAAAAGTCAGACCATAATACATGGTATTTCTTACTTTTGTCAATGATACAGGGGGTGGTTTCTGTTTGGGCACGACGCTTACACCTCTACCAGGTGCAAGCATTTCAAGAAGCATCTGAAATAGCATGGTGAAGGGCTGGCTCTGGACCGTGTGGGCTGGAGTATGGAGGTGGTGGTGATTCCTCACAACATTCCTGCTCACCGTTATGGGCATTTGTGTACATACCGGTAGCCGTAGGCTACATTACTCTCCAACAGTTTTTCATAGCTATGGACGACTAGCTTTAATAGCCTAAGTAGCTAACAAGAGCAAGTTAGATTTGTTTTCAATTAGTTTAGTTCAATGCATGCTTTCATCCAATAATGTATTTGGCTCTCACAAGGACCATTGAGATTAATACATACATCTATGAATACATAATTTAGAAACGCATTTCCTAAATCGGGGAGGGGGTCAGATTGTTCCGCTGACCCTCACTAGTCCACAAAAATGTTTGGACACAATTTCCATCAATAATCAAATAGCCTGCATAGTTCCTTGTTTTATTCTGCACAACACCATTATTCAGGGCTTCTTCACCGACATGGCATGCAAAGCAAGGTCTCTGATGGCCCAACCTTCCAATTGTTTTCATTGCTTCCACCAAAAGGAGCAGAGATCCCCCCAATCAAAACCTCCTCAATGCGTATGAACACAGCGTGGGGATCCTTGGCCTAAGACCTGGCCTAGATTTGGCCATTGTGTGCGATAGATGCTGCTGGCAAGGATTTAGTTAACAGTAAGGTGCCAAGCTAATATCCCACAGCAGACAGTGTTGGCACTTGCCACCCTGTCTTCTCCCATCTTAATTAACAGCATTGTAGCCCTCCGCACCTCCCTTTTCCCCCCCTGTCAGCCAGCCTTCACTGGAAAACTCCCAAACGCCATCATATTCTCTACCTGGTGCACTACTTTCAATACCGCCCTATGAACCCAGATCAAAAGTAGCCCACTACTGTGTATAGGGAATAGCGTCCCATGTGGGACGCCATCTCTGTCTAATTGTTTTTTTTTTGGTCTTCCTGAACCGCAGGTGAACCCCGCTTCTCACCGCGGAGACTCAGATTAATAATCTGATTGCACAATTAAATTTGCCGTGCTATCTCTGTGTATTTTGTCTGTAAATTAATGTAGCTTTCTTGTGTCCCAAATTATATGCCATTTAGGTCTGAAATTGTACTCCATTCACTGTGTAATGGTCTTCAACCAAGACCAAAATGTAGCACCCTACATGAAAAGAGAACCATTTGGAATGTAGTTCTGCACGCAGTCCTTAAACAAACCTTTGGGTCAGAAAACGATTTTATTGATGAAAATGGCAGCCCTGTAACATTGTAACATGTAAAAATGTCTGTTTTGTCTACTTTAGTAGTGTAACAGTAATCCAAAAGTTGTTTCGTTTTTTCGTAGGTGCATCAATGGCCAGGATACATGCATATACAACCATGATTCTGTTCTGTGTACAACATCAAAGCTCATTGTCATCATGACCCATATATGGGACAGACTTCATGAGGGAGGTGAGCACGGCACAGGCTCAGATGACGCGATGACTCAACCCCCCTTTTGTGTTTCATTACCATAGGTTGCCATGATGATTCGCACCATAACGGAAGTCAGTTGTAGTAATTTGCTGAACCTTTTCCGCCACCACCACAAGTGACTGGTCCTACACGTCATTATTGGTGTACCTTTGACTACAGTTCATTTGTCCCTAGTTAAAATGGCCACAAACCACATGCCTACGTGTCGTTGCAAGAGGAGGGTTAAGTACCGGGAGGGTTAAGTACTTGGTGAACGTGTCCAAAACAAGATGTATGCACTTGGAATCCGCAGCCGGTTGTGGGAATTAGTGACAACTTTCCGCTGGATGCCAGGTGTCAAATCCGTAGGATGTCAAGACGAGGGCTTTAAGCCCCTTCCCCCCTGTGACCCCAGTAATTCAAAATGATCCTTCCACCACGTGTTCCTTTGCATTCCCATTATTAAGCGGTTCATGACATGCTACTCTAATTGGAGCGTCCGTTACAGCTCGTGTTCCTTGATGTTTATGTAATGTTGAGTCACGTAGTCTGAGTTTAATCAAGGTCCAAAACATGCACAAGCCGCCCCCATAAGTAGTTTTAGTTAGGCATGGCTATAGCTGAGTGAAGCCAAGACCTCCACCGACACAACGCCCCCATCTGCATGGGTGCTCTCCCTCCTTGCGGATCACTCATGGATGGGTGCGCGCATGCTTGAAAACCCAATATGCTAGTAAGCAAATGTAAGCACTTTAATGTAATAGGGCTTTAATCATGATCTAATAACTTTTTTGCTGTGATTTTAATGTCCCTAAAGATCGTCACACTCCGGTTCCTACAGAAAACGCAGCATGTAGAAATGTGGTGGGGCAAGGTTTTTAAGGTTGTTTACTAAGTTTTCTTTTCAATGGTTTCCTGTTTAAAGTCTGCTTACAAACTACTTCAAATGCCATTGATATTAAAGTAGTTGCTCTTTCCAAGAAAGCAATTTCTTTCCTTCTTAATGATCAGTAGTGTTGTAAAAAGTAGGGTTGGTATACAGAAGACCATCATCATGTCAGTACTTTAAGACATAAAGGTCATTTCATCTGAAAAATGTCAAGAACTTTGAAAGTTGTGCAGTCACAAAAATCACCAACTATAGCTTTAATTAGGACCGCCTCTGGAAAGAAAGCCTAAGAGTTACCTCAGCTGATAAGTTCATTACAGTTACCAACCTCAGAAATCGCCAATTAACTGCACCTCAGATTGCAGCCCAAATACATTTTCAGTTTCCCAGAGTTCAAGTAACGGACACAACATGAACTGTTCAGAGGATACACCTTCAGGCTGTCTAAGGGCTATTTAATCCAAAAGGTGCTTCACCAGATGACCTGGCCTCCACAATCACTTGATCTCAACCCAATTGAAATTGTTTAGAATGAGTTGGACTGCAGAGAAGAGAAGCAGCAAACAAGTGCTCATCATATGGGGTCAGAATACCCATTCAAGACTGTTGGAAAACAATTATAGGTGATTACCTCATGAAACTGCCTGAGAAAATGCAAATAGTTTACAAAGCTATTGTAAAAGCAAATGGTGGCTAAAAAATATAAACGTTTTATATATTCACTGTGGGTTTCATTCTCTCTGGGGGGCATATACTGAAAACAGCGCCTGCTAAATGCTTAGTTAATATTTCATATAAAAGTGTCTGCAGTTGCTATCAAATGGAATCGATGATGATGTGCTTCCACGGAAGAAAAACCTTCCTATTGATTTTTCCCATAGGCAAGGCTACTTCGCTGATCGGAAGTCAGAGTAGGTGACAATATTTACGGTCATATTCAGCAGGTGTTTACGAATCCCCTCAAAAGTCTGTGTCTACTGTAGACGACAGCTCCCCTTTCCGGTGCCTATGTTCCTGCGTCCATCTCTGCGCAGATTAGTGCTAACATCATTTTCCTCTATTCCTCCACTTCTCGCCGTCCCTCGCCTGTCTTTACTGCACTTGCACTACTCACACGCGCGCACATACACGTCTCCCCCGCGCTCCCCCTGTCTTCGCGCTGTCTCATTCACTTGAGTGTGTCATCCACGCACAGACTCCGACTCAGAGCAGGAGAGAAGGGGGGCGGGGTAGGATAAATACTGTTGAGAGGAGGCCACAAGGCACACGGAGAAGGAAATCCACTTGCAGTGCAAGAACAAGCAAGACTCCGAAGCCGGGAGTAAAAGTACCAACAATCCTATATTGGAGCTCGTAAAGGAAAGACAAGAACACATCTTCTGATTTCTGGACTTTTTGGAGCTCCGATATAAAATCAATTCGATATTTGGCTTTAGCCAGTTTACCTGGATCTAGCAACCAATACAAGTTGGTAGTACACTCTTTGGAGTTTGGTCAGAGTCGTTTTAGTTTACATTGCTTGTTAAAGTGGACACTGCTCGAGAAATTGGGAAAGATCCGACACAGTCGGGTCTGGGCTGGCATTTCGTTTATGCCGGTCGCCCATTGCTGAAAGTTATGGCCGGAACCTTCTGAGATGACAACCTGAAGACATCGAAAATTGATTCCAGTTCGAGCAATTGTGAACTTTGGATTGAGAGTGCAAGGCAATTACAGAACTTTTTCAAGGTACAGTAACCTATACCGAATGTTCTATTGATTCATATGTGTTTTGCTATTTGTATGTCTGACAGTTGAATCTTGTGAATTGTGTATCGTGCCACGGATTTGCAACTTTTATGGATTTGTCGTAGAGTGTTTGAATGAAAGCTTATCTGACGAAGTTGTCTCTGCATGCTGTTGAATCCTGACAGAGTTTTGTAGAGTTGTACTGCTGGAATGCGCTTAAGCTGTGTCTATGCAGCGCATAGCACATTGAAAGCGTGGCTGTAAATTGTACAGAAACAAAATATTACTATTTTCTTCGCTGTCCATGGGGCTGAACAAGATTCCGTTTTAGTCACTGTCCATGGTTCTGAATTAGAATGGTCGGGAACAGTCCCTTTACAAAAACCTGTCAAACTTTAAATGTTTTTCCTTTGTCTTTTTCCTGCAATAATGTGCAGGAACGTGTCTATTTTATATATAATAAGCCTACGCCTACACCAAAGCGTCCTAAAACATGCACGTGAAAACCCCTAAGGCCGTTGGGCTCTGGGTCCCTTCTCTCACTCCAAAACCAGTACCTAACCTCTAAAGTATTTTGGGAGAGTATATAGAAATTATTTATCATAACAATTTTGCGCTGCATCCTAAAGTTTTAGATGTGAACATTTGGTCCCAGCAGATAAACAGTAGCCTATTTTCATATGCTACTGTTAACTTCTACAGTCTTTTCGATAGTCAATCAACCCCTGAATCTCTGAAAATGATGAAGTGGCTGATAAGAAACTATTATTTGATCATGCCCGATTTTCTACTAGCATTGTTTGAATATAAAATACTACACATGCTACCATACAATAACATTTTGTGACCCTACAATTTTAAGTTCATCACATTACTTGATCAATTTTATGTCATCACATTACAGGCTTTGACGTGTTTTCAAATAATGCATGAGATCACTGTGCATGTTATTTTAGAATGTCATTGGCTTAGTGTTTATGTGACGTTTTGGTGGATTACAATAAATAAATATATTCAGTGGGTCTGTAACTTGCATCGAGAGGTTCGAACATTAACCTTCACCATCAAAAGCGCATGGTGAAAACACACTGTTGCCACAGCAACTGAAAAGACTAACTGTGAGTCCTAAAACCAGAGGGGTAAGGTGAACGCTTGTGGTGTTTAGAGCTCATTATAATGTGAATAATTGGAACTGATTATTCAGAGCCACACATAACAGAGGCATGCAAATATTTTAAAGACAATAGGCATGTTTTATGGTTACCCAAAATTAAGTCCTTCTCTAGTAGCATCACACTAACTTTCTTAGTCAGGGCTATGTTATTACTAAGTACTTCGGTTTTGTCTAGCATAGATTTGTAGAAGGATCAAATGACCAAAGAGATTGATTTGCTCGTGCATGTGCCTTCCTTGTCTGGCACATGGCAGCAATTGAAAAGAAATTACAGGAGCCGTTTAAATTGCTCCTATGGCCACCCCGATGTCTTTGCATTCTTTTTTTGTTGTTGCGCTTTTGCACAAAGAGAGCAATCTTGCAGAGAAAGGAACAATTGGGACAGAAAATAAAAAATGACCTCAACTTCCTCTCCTCATCCGCCCCCAGGGTTTCCCTGGTTAAATTGCAGTTTGGTTTACTCTCATCTTCCCTTTCCTCAACCTCTACATAAAAAACGCAGAGTGATGGAAGATTCCGGAATTGGCCTGGCCCCTGAGGCAGCAGTGATCTTCACTTGCTGCACGTGATCTCTAGAGAAGAGGAGATGTCCCCGTTCATATCCATATCATATTCATCTTATAGGACAGCCAATACTAATATGTACTGACGGTGTGGTAATAGAATGGTAGTTTATTAGAATTAGATATGCCATAGGTAAATACACGGCTGGCAGAGGGCTGGCAGAGAAGTCAATTGACTGAGCTTTCAAAACAACCACTGCAGCAACGGCCACACCCCCCCCCCAACCCACCCAAACACAAACACACTCACCCTTCACAGCCAGATCAGTGTTCTTCAACGTCTGCTGTGCACAACTTCTGCTGTGCACACCTAAGTGCACCTCCCTATTAGAGAAAAATAAATATTTTTTCGCCGTGATGTTAGTGCTGTCGGTTACATGGTGTTATGCAAAGCAGATCATCATGTCGCTGATGGAAAGTGCCACTTGAAATCTGTGCCTCACAGCACAAACAGAAAGAGCTACCGAGACAGTGTCTGATGGTAATTTAGCCCTTTCCCCTTTTCTCAATTTTACACCAAGTTGCACAAAAAATAAATAACAGCTGTTTCCAAACCTACCGACTGCTTACTCTTAGGCTGTCAGATTTTTTTCATAGACGTAGTTGACGACAGCAAGAGAGAGAAAAAAAGTCAGAGTGACAGAGAGATCAAGAGAGTCCGAGCCAGAAAGAGAGAGAGACAAAGACAGAGAGCCAGATCGAGAGAGAGGCTGTAAACATGACAGCAGGACAATGTTTTCTTTCTCTCCTCTTTCCATAATATGCCCATTTATGGAGCTTCCGGCTAGTTCCCGGGCGATGGATGGAGGGGAGGAGGGTGGGAGACATGACCTACGCCCGCGCAAAGCATGGGACTTACACAGAGGGGAGATGAGAGGGAGGAGGCTGATGCAGAGCAAGCTGGATGGAGAAAGCCGTGGTCTAGCTCAGAGGGGTGCAGGTGCACTGTTGCTGAGGGAACAAATGAAGCAGTGGGCACTGCTGAAGTTGCATCGCACGTGTTTACGCATATCGTTCTGCACCTGGCTGCACCTCCTGCTCCTCTGCCCACACAGTAATTTAGCCAATGCTTTCAGCCGCCTTTAGGTCTTGCTAATATAAATTATTCACAAGTTACTCACCAACTGTCAGCAGATAAGAAATATTGTAGGTCTTTTTCGGACATGAGTCATTCAGTTTGAGAAGACTGGGATGCCATAGTGACACGTGGCGGGAGGAGTAGCCCTGTATGCTGGATAATGTTGTTGCTGAGCAACAGTCTTGATCTTGCACTACTCCCACCTATGCTCTATGGATCATTTAAAGCTAGTTCACCATAACACCTTGACAATGTGCAAACCCATCAAGGATAAGGTGCCACATGAAAAGTCCAGCGCATGAATGTGCATCACATATGCTCTTTGCTCAAGGGTTGGGTATATTTTGTTATGACGAAGCATTACTCTCCACAGGAAGTTGCAACGCTTCAACCACATATCCTCTATTGTGTGTTGTTTTACATCGAAACACATGTAGGGTGGCCAAAATAAATGAGGTTGCGTGAGTGTCATCCTAATAGATGCACCCCACAGCTGCATGTTCTGTGTGGGAACAGGCAACCGAATAGACTCACTTAAGTCTTGCTTGAATAGGTCTCTTGATAACTTGGGCACCTTCATGTTTGAATGTCACAGACGAGGGTAAAAAAAAGACCAGCCCTTTTCTTGCCCTAAGTTTGAACACTCTTCGCTGTTACCGTGGTACCTCACTTTTCTGTTTCCGCCAAGAAGTGCCTTGAGTGACTATGCGGGGTCTGCCGTTCCCAATGGCAACACACCGGCACAGACGTCATCCTGACGCACATTGGAAAGCATTCAGCAGCACATTCCTGCGTGTGGGAGGAAATGGCAAGAGAGAGCGAAAGAACGAGAGTGAGCGGAGGGTAGCCCACTGTGAAGGACCATAATTGCAGGCCCCACGGTTATTATACCCTTGATACTCCGACCATTTGTTTCACAGGAGCAATCCACTGCTGCGTTGAAATGCGCAGTTTTGCTAATCTGGCTAAACACTCATACACAAGTAAATGCAATCAGGAGAGTAAAACTTATATTAGTTAGCCCAGAAGAGCCGCTGAATTCTCCAAGGTACCCCCACCGGTTGATCGGTCTTGATATGTCAATTGGTACACTTAGTAACGTGTCATGTTTTTTCCCCCCACTCTTGTCCAACAGATACATCTTGTACAGCCTGCCAATCCCATTGAAAGCTCCTGTCCAATTCCTCAGAGAAAAAACAACAACAAGGCCTTCTGAGTCGCAACCCATTACAGAAATCCAGAAAGGGGAACGTTCTGAAAAAATCTTATCGAAGCGACCACACAATGGAGTGGTCATCTCCCATCTCGGTGCCCACTGTGGCCCTCCTTGCCCTCTTCTTTCTCAGTTTGACCACCAGCATCCCGTCCGGCCCAGCGTCTGACACCTGTGCCACCCTGGAGCAGAGCCGCTTCTTTGGCTTGTTCTCGTCGACCGTCAACCTGCCTTCCACGCCGTGCTCCTGGACCCTGCAGAACCCAGACCCTCGCCGCTACACCGTCTACATGAAGATCACCAAGCCCACCGACTCCTGCCTGCCTCGCCAGGTCAAGACTTTCCAGTTCGATTCCTTCATCGAGACCTCTCGCACATTCCTGGGCATGGAGAGCTTTGATGAAGTGGTCGGCCTCTGTGACGCGTCCACGTCGGTGACCTACCTGGAGTCCAGCAAGCAGTTCCTGCAGCTCCGCAAGGTGGCGCCAAGAAACGGCTTGGAGATGGCAGAGGGTGAGGGCGACGGAGAATTCAAAGCCGAGTTCCTGGTGGTGGGCAAGAGGAACCCCAGCATGCCCGCTTGTCAGAAGCTCTGCCAGTGGCTCGAAAACTGTTTGTCCACCAGCAGCCATCCCAACCCCTGTGGAATCATGAACACCCCTTGCCAGTGTTGGGAGACCCCCATCAGGAGGCCCGGCGGCTGCTACCGCGGGGGGGTTTACCTGGAGAAGTGCGTCCCAACGCCAAGAGATATCGGACGTGACATTGGACGTGACATTGGACGTGACATCGGACGCGATATTGGACGCAGCGCAGAGATGAGTGAGTAGAATTAGAGCCTGCTGTCTGGGATACGTTCAGTGTCCGAGGCGCCATGTGTCTGGTTTTGTAATCACTAGACTAGACCTCGGTCCTGCTGATGGGGCTGTCTTGCCTTGAGAGCACAGCCTTCCAGCTCTCAAGGCAAGATGGTCGGCTTGGTAATTATCTAGACTGTAGGGCATTCTAGAACTTCAGGTCCTAATGAAGATGTGCCCCATGCTGCCCCAGAATCCTATGTTGGAAATTAAGTTAATTAGGATGAGTCTACAGGGCCCCATAAGGCTAAGTGGTCGGATCACTCCCAGTGCACAGAGTGTCGGTACCCATTTCGATTTCTTGGAGGGCGGACATGTTTGCTGGCTCTGCAGACCTAGCAGAGAGTGCATAGTTAGGCAAGGGGATGGGGTGGTTAATTGATGGAAGCGAGAGCCACACACAGAGTTAGTAGGCACCGAAAAAAAGAGCTGAGCACTTCAGGTAACCATAGCAACACGCCAGCATTGCAGACACATACCTTTCCTGGGCACTGAAAGCAAGCAATCATTTCAAATGAAACATTATATCTGGTTTGGCTTTACACAAAGAGCAGTCCTTGTGTGTCTCATCCAAGCATACCTATATTATTTAATGCATTTACTCAGGGGTGGTTTTTGCATTAAGATCCTTGAAGCACTTTGACTGAGTGACACATTTTAATTTTTACTGATCTGTAGCATTTTAGAAATGTGACATTTCTAGCGGGATAGGACTTGGTTTGAATAAATCTGACTATTTGGTTGCTGCTGTTATATTGAAGACAGATACTGTCTGTCCCTGTACTTGTGTGTCATGCCATGTGCCTCTTCTCTTCCTAAGAGGGCTGGAGTGGGTGGAGCCGCTGGTCTGAGTGCAGTATGGAATGCGGGGGTGGAGTCCAGGTGCGCAACCGTGCGTGTCAGCCGGAGGAGAGTGTGTGTGAAGGTGTGGTCGAGGAGGGGCGGGCCTGCAACCCTCAGCCCTGCGTTGGTGAGTCTAGATGTCAATCAAGTGGTCTGTTTATGTTCCATGACCTCTCACATGCAACTTAATTCCAAATCTGATCTGTTTGGAATAAGCTATACCTTCATCTAAACTATTGTGCCATCCTTTGCCACTACAGGTCAAGTTCGCGCTCGTAGCCAAGCCCTAGCGTCTATCGTCGGCCTTAAGCGAGAGAGCACTGATGTTCCTAGCACTGGAGTCGTGGCCACTCAGACAGGTGAGATTGACATTCTTGCAAAAAAAGCAATTAAAATACATACAATTTAAGGTAGGTAAAGTTTTAAACTACCAACACACTGTTTTGGCCAGCAGAGCTTTAGTACTGATCCTTTAACCCCTGGCCTTCATAGTGAACTCTGCTGCACCCGTCGATGAGTGGTCCCCCTGGAGTGTGTGTTCAGTGAGCTGCGGAGAAGGCTGGCAGGCACGCACCCGTTTCTGCGTCACCTCATCCTACAACACCCAGTGCACCGGTCCTCTCCGCGAGAACCGACCCTGCAATAAAACAATGGTCTGCCCCGGTGAGTGGCGTTTCATTAGTGTGGCCTCTGTGCGTTTGTTTTTGTGTGCACGTTCGTCTCTGGTCGGGTGATAAAGACACCAACAACACCACCTAGTGTATTTTTTATGAAACTGTCCCCTTCCTGAATACAAATACAGACTACTAATCTTAATAATTTACCAAGTTGCCTCCGAGTATTCAGGTTGTTTTTGAGGTCAAATAAACTTGAATAAATCAAGTTGGTATGGTGACAAGGGCTGACTTTTTTTGCCTTGTTTTTAGTTAATGGCGCTTGGAATGAGTGGTCACCATGGAGCCTGTGCTCATCCACCTGTGGCCGTGGTTACCGTGACCGCACCCGCACATGCAAAGATCCCCAGAATGGAGGAGAACCATGCACTGGGCCCGTCAAACAGACCAAGTTCTGCAACATTGCGGTCTGTCCAGGTATGGCCAATTACTTTCTAAAATTACATTCCTAACTACATGTGTCATTTGGCATACTCGTCTAAACTCAGGAACTTGCAATGAGTGCACGCATTGTCATATATGTTCCTCTCTGACTAAGGTTAATCCACATTTAAGGGTTCTTTCTTCCTTCTATCCTTCCTTGCTTGATGTGGCACCCAATTTAAATCACATTGAATTGCTTTAGAGATGGCTGTTATCGCAGGAGCAAAGGGTTGGGTTGGCATCACATCTCACGCTCTTTATTTGCAGAACAAAGCCTTCAGGCATTAGTCATGGGTAGTTCAGGCAGTGAGTCACACGCAATTCATGGTCACTCACAGAGATGTCTACGCTCAGGGTCTCTTGCCGATGATACAAACACCTCCGCCCACTGACATTGACGTGGAATAGTCCTCTCCTCTCTCACCTGCAATCATGAATATTCCATCCACTCAGTACTTCAATGTTTTTGTAATCACAACAACAATGGCGTATGTAGGTGTTTGTTATGCGCTCTGCATATCAGTGACTTTCAGCTGCTCAATTCAAATTAGTCGGTTCGTTTAATTCGCCTGGTCTTGTAGTGTCATTCTGTGGACAGTAGATGGCCCTAAGCACCAACAAGAGATGGCTGCTGTAAATGACCGTCATTTTTTTTTAAAAACTCAATTTAGGAAGAAAAAACACATTTCACTTGAAATTGCAGGTGTTCTGGGGACAGTTTATCTTTAATAGTCTTTTTGGCTTCCTAGAAAAACAAATATTTAGCCGACATTATGTTGATTATAATAATAATATAATTCTAAAAATGGGTTTTGAGCTATTGAATGTTTTCTGTTACACTGTGTATTTTTGCAGTCAATTTTCCTTCCTGCCCATCCAAGAATAGACAGTGGGGTCTTAGAGCAGCTTTCAAAGTGAAGCGTTGCACTGAATCAAGTCCCCCATCTATCCCCGTTTAAATGACACTGGACTTGGCAGTGAGAAAAAAGGCTCCTCCGTGTGGTCTGAAGGGCTGACTTAATGAGCTGGAACTCTGGGATCTCCTCAAGAGACTCCTAATTAGGCCTGTCTCCCTTTTGGGAAACATTGACTCTGACCCAAATGGTAGCCCGTTCCCCATAAAGTGCGCATACATGTAACCAATCATGAAAGCAGTGCATCTAGACACAACCCACATGCATTTAATTAATTATTACATCTTGTACCCTTAAAATGTTCACCCGGCACAGCCAGAAAAAGACTGGTTACCCCCCCCACCAAGCCTGGTTCCTTTCTAGGGTTCTTCCTAAATTTTTGACAATTTTTGACTACTCTGTCATTTGGTTGGGTAGGCGTTTTGGTAGCCTAATGGGATCTACAGATCTAAGCCAGTATTTCCTCCCAGTATCCAGAAAAGTATAGCCTCAAAATTATGTCTGTCATGATGATTACAACAGCAGCCCTAGGCCTAATGTTGCTTAACACTCTACCTCCCTGGTTCCCTCTAGTGGACGGTGCCTGGAATGAATGGTCCAGCTGGTCCGCCTGCTCTGCCACTTGCTCCAATGGTACCAAGCAGAGGACGCGCGAATGTAACGGACCATCATACGGAGGCTCAGAGTGCCGCGGCGATTGGCTTGAGACCATCAACTGCTTCCTGAAAGATTGCCCAGGTAGGAAGCAGGGGCCACCGAGTTTGCCATGAGAAACCTCTTCGGGCCCATTTCCAGCATTCTTTGGGTGATGGGAACATGTTGGGTGCGTGGCTGATGCTCACCGACCTTTTGTTTGGTCTCTTCATAGTTGACGGACGCTGGCTGTCATGGAGCTCATGGGGAAGCTGTAGCAAGACATGTGGGGGAGGAAGCCAGCAGAGACAGAGGATGTGCGAAGGACCTTTTTTCGGTGGAGAACCTTGCCCCGGGGAGAGAGGAGACCTCAGACGCTGCAACGAGAAAAGATGCCCAGGTCAGTGTTGAAAAACAAACATGGCCCAACGTGCGAGACGCTTAGAAGGGGTTCCACGCGACATGATGGCATTCGAAAATTGTAAAGCACAAAAACGAGCCATGCTTCGATTGACTCAAGCAGAAAAGGCATAACCGAGCTTCCTTCTTCTCAGAACCCCATGAGATCTGCCAGGAGGAGTCCAACAGTGACGTTGTGTGGAAGAGAACCGCTGCGGGAGACATGGCTGCCGTGACCTGCCCGTCTGACTCCACTGGTACAGTGCAAGAACACATGCTGCCCTTCCCATCCAGTGCATGCCTCCATTTTTTGGTCCCTTGTCACCCCTGTTGCACGATGACCCTGTGCTGACCTTCGGTACTCTTCCATGCGCAGGCTTCATCTTGCGCCGCTGCACCCTCGGTGCGGTTGGCCTTGCATATTGGGAGAACCCGACCCACATCAAGTGTGTCTCCAAAAACTACCAGGACATTTCCTTGCTGGTAAGTTGACCAGCACCAGAAAAGAGTGTCTGGAGATATAATCTACAAAACAAACCTTACAATTATAAGAGAGATGTCCTTCAAGTCATATAAAAATATTCCTAAACAGGAATAGTTCAAAATCTATATGGAACTCCTCAGCACATGATTTACCCGCAATGCTCTCAAGCAAGTGTATGAGTACTTAGACCAAAGTTTAGGGGACCTAGTGTGTGATCTCGACCATCCTTCTGTCATAGGCCCAGGAAGGCGTTGGTAAGACTCAGAAGGGCCTGATGGCTGATGGGCTTACTGAGGTAATCTCCAGACTGCGGGCCACCTCTGACGAGGGCACCAAGTACAGCGGAGACCTGCTGTCTATCATGGACGTCCTCCGAAACACCACAGAGATCTACAAGGGAGCCGGATATAGCTTAAGCAACGCTGACGTGGAGGTCAGTGAGAGTCTCTTGGGCCACTTCTGGATCAAGTATTTGAAAATAAAGTACTAATATGTATTGTCACTGGAATTGTGCAAAGCAACTTGATAACAGTCGGGGAGGTGTCATGCGTATGTAATAAAGCTTCTCTGAAAAAGAATATTTTGCCGCCCTTCATTTAATCAAGTCTAACGCCTGTCGTTCATATCTCCCACTCTAATAGAACTATGCCCAGACAATCAGCAACTTACTGAAGGAGGAGCATCACGGCAAATGGGAGGAGGCCCAAATGGTAGGTGACAAGTTCCTACAGGGTGTTTAGGGACTGTGACATACAACAGGTGTGAATGAGCATATGTGTGTTTGACTGTGTATGTGTGTGAGAGAGAGAGTTGGAGATTCTCTTGAGAGGAGAGACATTCGCTCTGGGTTGTTAAAGACTTGTTTGAGGGTGAACTGGAGGAAAAGAGGTGTTCATGAACTCATTATCACCCAAAAATGCAATTCAGTCCCAAATTATGAAGAGTATGGACTTCAAAATACACCATTGTATTGAACAGGAGCTAAATGGGCTCAAATTCTAAAAAGCAACAGAACAAGTGTCCTGTGAATTCACACCTTCTTTGACCTCACACAATCCTACACTGAGGCTAGTGTTATGAACATGCTAAACACTCAAAAAGGAACACTGTAGTCTCTGGTACACATATAACGCTGTGGCATGGGTTTGATATCAATCAAATGAAAAAACATAATATGACCCACGCATTCATTGGTATTTCTTTATTATTATTTCTTTATTTAATTTGTTTTACTTTTGTACACATTGTAGAATAATAGTGAAGACATCAAACCTATGAAATAACACATGGAATAATTTGGTAACCAACATGGTTGTGATGGTTGTGGAAGTAAGCAGACCAAGGCGCAGGAAGGTAGTTTCAAGTAGTCGGTTTATTCCGTACACTACTGACCAACGGGCGTATATAACGCTTCAAATATATATTCAAACGTACTTTAGGTACGTACACTCGGACACAGCGTGTAGCTGCACACATATCACAGGAAACAATCACGGACACGGAGACGAGA